>VZTG01001422.1:1805092-1837244 GCA_013397845.1 Melanocharis versteri
ACAAAGGGGTGGGGAGAGGTGTCGCCGGCCTCTACCCGCGCCCCCCATCTCCGCCGCCCCCCGGTTTGTGTTGGGCTGCCGCGGGGCATCCGCCGTGCCGGGCGATGCTGCCCAGCCCGGGCAGGGGAGGGACTGGGCCGCCCCCGGGGAAGCCGGGGGCACGGGCTGCCGGTGTGACAGCCGCCAGATCGGAGGCGAGGCAGCGCTCCTCCTGTCTTTCCTCTTGACCTTCCCCTGCCTGTAACGTGGGTCTGCTTCGCGCGAGGAGAGGTGCTGTGTTTATTATTATTATTATTANCGGTGCCGCTGCCCAGCGCCCGAGACCCGCCGTGTGCCGCTCCTGCGGGGCTGCGCCTCTCCTCGGGGTGGAACCGCCCGCGATTACGAACGCCGAGGTTGCCTCGCTTGCTCGGCTGCCAGCCTAACATTCATCTCTATCTCTTCTTGTTGATTTAGAAGGAAACCTTACTGGTGCTGTCAGGCTTAGAAACAGCAGGGGTGAAATTTATGGTTTTCGGTATTCAGTTTCTTCATTTCTGTATCTAGATTTTCACCAACGTGTGTCATAGACTTGCAGCCAGATGCTTTTGCAAAATGGATGAAATCTGAAATACCCTGCTAGGTAAATATAAGTAAGTTACATATTGTCTGGCAATACTATTATGGGTAACAGGTGAAAAATAGCTTCCTACAAATGTAATACTCACACAATACGAATGTGGGGAGTGCTATAAAGGAAGTTGATTCTTTTTCACATCAGTGGATGCTAGTGTCATCATCCTTACATAAATCACTGGGGAATTTTCCTGTGGCACAAGCCACTTAGGCAAACAAACTGTTTAACCTTTACAGAGAAACAGTGTTGCACACTGTTATCACTGTAATCAAATACATATTTTTTTCTTGCTCATACCCAAAAAAAAAAAAAGAAAAAAACCCCCAAAGTCCTAATAAAAGATACGTGAGCCCCACCCCAGTAAGTTTATGGCCTCAGACGCAAATGCTATAATACACACAAGTACTTGCCTCCCTGAAATAACGTGAGCATTAAAGCATTTAAATACCTTTCTCCATCAGGGCCTTAGATCCTTTTAAGTAGCCAAAATAAGAACATAATTTAATTAAAAGAATACGACCAAATAAATTGCTATAGTGAGTTGAACATCTAGTCCAATATCCTGGCTCTGACTACAGTCATAAGCAGATGCCGAAAGGAAAAAAACATAAGAAGCAGGACTGGCATACAGGGATTTTTTCCTGGTGTATCCTTTCACGTTTCCGCAACACATAGAACATGGATTTCTTAAACTAGAGTTTGCTCCCAGACCATTATATTTAATAAACTTTGAGCTTCCCTACTCCCTTATTAAAAATCTGTTTATGCTTAGGTCTCAACCCCATTCAGTGGCAATGAGCACCACAATTTAATTATGACTTGTGTGAAAAAGTACTTCCTTTCATTTGCTATGAACGTGCTGCCTGATAATTTCACTCAGTGCTCCTGAGCTTCCGTATGTGGCAAGGAGCACACCTGTGTGAGGTGCCAGGAGTGTCCTTTCACACCAGAGCGGGTACAGCACTGGCAGGTCAGGTCCCTTCATTTTACTTATCACCAAGCTGAGAGGCCTGCCTAGGAGTGTAAAGCTCAGTAAAGAACTCAGCCCTTGGTCTTTATGTTGAAATCTACAGATAAGAATAGTTATTCTTCTTGTTATGCAACATGGGCACTTATGTACAAAGAATTGCCCTGAACCCATGAACTCATTTCAAGAAGGCTGCTGAAAAGCTGTCTGTTGAAAAATACTCCCTGCACTATTGATTTGAATTGAAATCTGACTGACAGCTTGGTGAAAAATTCCCTATCCCAATGCAGTTTTCTACCTACCCTGAAAAGAAGATGAAATGTTTTATTCTTAACTGCAATTCTTATTTTTTAACAAGTATATTAAATACAAAATGCAAGCTATATGTCAAGGGACATATATGTATCTGAACTCTGAACATTTGAAGTAGCATAATTTTCTAATTGTTCTGTGTAATGCTCATTATAAGGATGTGCATATTGAACAACATGCATAGTTTCAAAAGGAAAGTTTAAATGTCCCATAAAATGTAGCCGATTTGTAAGGAGCTATGACACAAGTTCTTCTTCAGAAGAATACTCCCTCATTCAGTCCTGCTTGAGGAGATATTGATCGGACCAACACTGCAGAAAACTTCCCCGATCTCAGTGGTAGCCCCAGTTTGATTTTGTCACAAGAATAATAAAGGAATAAGAGACCAGAGAACTACAAAAGCACAACCCAGACCCAAAGACCGAGAAGTTGTCATAGTTTGAAATAAGGAGCAACACAACTTGTAGCAACACAATCCACAGCAGAACGCGATGAAGTAGAGAAGGGTAGAAAACCATGAGTCATGAAATTCTTTACAAAAAATAAAATGCTGGAAACCTCAGATGCGTTAATCCCCATGTCCCAGAAGACTAAAAGGAGAGGCTAAGTGGTATTGTTATGGGGACAGGATAGGAGGAATGTCAGCCAGTCTCCGACTTAAGCTAGTCTCACACGTGATTTTCCACTTACGAGTGGCGTATATGTGTCTGTGCGTGTATATGTGGCAAAACATATATTTGTAGAGATATATAGATATAGAGATATATATATGGTATATACATGATTCTTCACTAAAAATACATTAGCTTAAATAAATTTTACAATCCTAGTACCTTTAAATAGCACTTTCTTACTTGTATGCTTCACATGCATGCCTTTAAATATGAACATATGGAGATTCTTATGAATACACCAAAAGTGTACTAAGTGAAACAGTAATAGCTCTTACAGAGATGTTCATTATAGTTCCATTAGCTCCCTCCTGATCATGTCTTCATGATGTCAGGGATTTATTTTGCACTCTCATACCAGGGTTTCAGCTTTTTTAGTGAAAAATATATCCCCACTATACTTGTGGTGCTTATTCTTTGAATACAGAATGAGTTTTCTAAGAACATAAAATTCATGTGCTAATTGGCTTGAGCTAAAATTAGTTAAAAACTAAATCCTTCACAAAATTTAGCATTTCTGTTGACATACCCTTTGTTCTAAGTAGTTTTTATAATTAAATAATGCAGTCAAACTTTCCATACCATTAATTAATTAAAAGCTTGTGCATAGGGTGTAAAAACAAATGAATAGATTAAGTTGTAATTAAGTTTATCTATCCGTGGTTATAGCTAATGGCTATGGCTATACAGCTGTAGGTAGAGGTGTGTGAATAGCTTTTTTGCTGACTTCTGGGGGTCCACTGAACCCTCCAAAGAAGTCACGCCCTTCAGCTTGGCACCTCTGCAGTTCTTGGCTACAGAGGGTCTGAGGAAGGGCACTGCATGCACGTCTCACTCCGATTCTCTGGCAAGTTAGCCATTTCAGAGAGGTCTTTTCTACAGAGATTTTGTGTCTCTACTTGAAGTCGGGTGTTTCCTCTCGAAAGGTTTTCCTTGGCATATCTGCTGTCTCTAGCATGCACAGAGGAAGCAGCCAAGCAGTGTGGCTGTGGCAGGGACCTTGGGGAATGCTTAAAGCACACAAACAGATGAACTCGGGGTCTGCACTGCTCCTCCTGCCCAGCCACCATGTAACCTGTGCCTCGACCAAACCAACATAAGGGCTTGATTCCCTAGTGTGCTTTATCTGATTTGCACTGTTCCAGTGATGCAAAATAGATGTAAACTCAATTTAAATTACTTGTGTGCTTTGAAAAATTTGTGTTGTTCTGGTATATTAATGAATCCGGACTTAAATAAAAGTATTTTAATCAATTTAAGGTTGATTCTATCATATCATCATAAAGATTTTGAATCATAGCTTTGTGTTTAAGTTCTTTGCTTATAAAATATAAATGAAATGCATCTTAACTTCCATTCAATAGAAATTTTCATACATTATTTACTTTGTAAGGAAATGGCAGTAAGTTCTTAGAAATCAGTAAATATCTAAATAGAATGTATGTGGAAAATTACAGGTAGGGAGATAGAACACAAAGAAAATTTAATAAAATCTCAAATCTGGAAGCCAAGCATTAAAAACATGCACACATCTTAAACACTACTTCTGTGCTGCATAATCTTTCTCCATACAAAGCCAGTATACATCTAGCCTGGGTTCTTCAGTGGGAAAGGGGTAAATTAGACAGTGATGCATTAACACAGCTACGCAGCTTCTGCTACCAAAGCAGCTTCGTTTAAAGCAGTTTGGCTGCTCTCTCCAGTGATTGCTGAAATATGAGAGATCACAAGCTGAACCACTGCATATAGCCCATCTTTGTACATACAGACTAGCTGAGAGAATGTCACAGAAGCGCTGCCTTTAAAGGACATGGCCACTGTGTCTCAGAACCCTGATTAATTGATTATGCCACCTTGCTAAGTTCAAGTCCAAGCAAGACTTGATCTTATTTTTTGTTTTAGGAAGGCTGAATATGGTTTGGGCAGTTTTGTTGTACTATGTTTTTGCTGTATTATCTTCTGCTGTGCTGTGGTATGCTGTGACAATGTCTTCATTTATCAGCAACTCATGTCAGTTAAAGTAAAATAATCCTATGAGAGAAAGCAATGAAACCCCAGGAAGCATGGATGAAGGCTGTCATGGTATCCTTAGCACAGCACTTTTATACCTGCTTCCAAGACCAGATTGGACATGGCTTTGAGCAGCCTGGCGGGGGGGTTGGAACTAGATGATATTTAAGGTCTGTTCCAACCCAAACCACTCCGTTATTCTGTGATTCTCTCATACTGTAGTTCAGACAGCCTTCAAGAGAGAGGTCTCAGAACACTGAGCACCCTTAGAGGCAACGTGTCCTAGGCACATCACAGCTGTGGCAAGGAGCTGCAGGAAGTCCTGACATTTCTCACAGTACTACTGCCTGATTAGTCTCACCATGTAGATGGTCTCATAGAAGCTTAAATTAGAGGGAAGTCATAGAATGTCTGGGCTGGAAGGGCCCCTACAGATATTTCAGCTGCAATTCCCCTTGCCATGTACTGGGACACCTTCCACTAGACCTAGTTGCTCAAAAGCCCATCCAACCTGACCTTGGACACTTCCAGGGATGGGTACTGGGCAACTTCTCTGGGCAACCAGTTCCAGTGCCTCACTAGCCTCATAGCGAAGAAATGTACAGTAAATTTTTAATACCATTGTTACTGTTTACGGTTTGCTTAATGGGAACAACCTTCTGAAGTAAGGAATTTCTTATCCAATCCGCCTTATTCTCACAGTACTGCAGACAGCACATGCTCTCTGATATTCACATTGCACCAGACCTTTGCGTAGTGTGGATTCTGCTCTCTCAATGATTTGCATCATATGAAAATTGAGAACAGTGAATAATAACTTCCTGTACAAGAGCTTCAGAAGTAGCCTTGATTTAATGAATGTAGGTGGGAAGTGTCATCCTAATTACTCAGTGTCCAAAAGGTACTTTTATTTCCAAGTCTTATTATCTTCAGAAATTACAAAGTCCTAAAATATTAATCAGATACTTCATAGGTTTCAAGATGGGTTTGGGAAGAGAGGAGTGAGATGTAAAAGTTGTCTTTTTTTTTTTTTATCGTTCATATGAAATGGTTTAAAAATATATCTAGTTTGTTGTAATGCAGTTGCCATATAATGGTCTGATTATCTAATTGATACAGTTTGATATATCTGATAACCTGGTAACTGGAGTCTAATGTGTAGAATTTTTTCACTATTATGTTTATTGCATTTGTCCAAATCTTTTTATAAACACTTACTGACCCACACAATGTAAAAACCCCAGTTGATGTTAATAAACAGAATCTCAGCTGTGTGGTAAGCATTGTGCTTACCAGAATAGACAAGGCTGTTTTCAAATTCTTTGATTATTTGATATGTAAAATTAAGTCACAGAGCAACCACAAAAAAAAAAAAAAAGTACTGGTGTGGTGAGAATCTTGAAAGGATAGAGGGAATACCTATACCCAGTGAATGCAGCTGCTTCATAAACTATGAAGTTATGAAGGCAACAGCTTTGAGCTGATAGCTCATGTAGGACTGGGCATTGGTCAGTGATTCAGAATACAGAAATCTGACTGTTTGTTGGATTTGCCCTCAGCTCTCTTTGCAGAAGGACTATCCCATATCGAGCATCTGTCTCAAAGCCTGTGCCTACACTGCTAATTGCAGTCTAGGATAGAGATAGCTGACAAAATTCGGACACTCGAAAAATCTAGTTAAAGCGGCACTAGCAGGAAAGTTACCTTATTTTACCTCTATCTGTATGTCATCTTGCATCCTGCAGTATAGACTACTCAGAAACTGAGAAATACACTCCTGAATTTTTTCTGGTCTTAACCTAAATGGCTCCTGAAGACATGTACCATCAAGTATGTTCCACACTCCTTCAACCGTTGTCTTGGCTCTTCTTAACCTGCTTCAATTGATCAGTAGCCATCTAAGGAAATCACAGCTGTTGTTTCAATAGCAGTCGGTGCTAAAATACAGAAGTAACATGGCATTCATGTGGCTGTCTAAGATTTGGGCTTTTTGTAGCCAAGGTAGCACAACTCCTGTGGGTGCAAGATTGCACTGAGCACTTATTTTAGTTGTCATGACTCTCAGTTTTTGTTAAGCGTCCCGGCTTTTTTCTCTGCAAACTAGCAGAAGCCTGAGCTTTTGCACCAGAACTTGATTGTCTATGTACTGAGTTGTTAGAATGGTCCCAGACCTGACTGGAAAGTTACGGCATTCCAGGGATCATTCCCAATTAAACGCTAATATGAGACTGTCCTGTTATGCAGAGCAGGTCACTCTAATTGTATGGATGAAATTAAATTGGCTATTTAGCCTCAGAGCCAGAGAACAAGCCCTGGAACTGTTCCTTTCCAGTACAGGCTCATCACATCTCTTCAGGAAGGCCTCTGCCTTTGGCCTGTGTTCTTTCTTCTCAGGAATATGATATTAACCAAAGGAAACTGTGTTTGCTGAGATTTTCAAGTCAGTGACTTGTCTTTGTTAGCTTATGTTGTTCCCTTGATATTCACCTACCACAAACAAGAACACTGCAGATTTTTATGGTTCCTTCTATTTTGTTCACAACAGAGGGGTAGGTTGTCAAGTTGTATAAATGAACATATGCTTGAAGGATCTAGTTAGTAACACACTTGCTTAATAGTTATTCCCCATGTTTCATTTCAGTCCAAGATTTATCATCTTTTAATACATTTAATGTTTATCATGTTGACTTTTATCATGTTTATTCTACAATCACGATGCTGTGTTCACTAACAGCAGTCAATGTATTTATATTGACAACACCATCAATTTGGCAATCTGATATAAAATACTAATATAACCATCTCATACCCATCTCATATATATGGTTTTAAAAATAGCCTTTAGCATAGCTCATATTGAATGGCTTTAACTATATCAAGTTCACTCAAGTCCTTCATGTGCTTATTACTATTAATATTCTATCAAACCTGTGGGACAAGGTGGTTATGATTTATGTTCAATATTAACTTTTTTCATTCATAACAGGCAAGAGAATTGTTTGAACATATTTTTAAAGAAAGTGTGAAGTTTAGGAAAGGTGAGTGCATCATATCTCAATGTGCATGAGGTAATTGGAAAATTATATATCTTGTATGACCTTACTTCTGCCGAGCATTTTTCTTGGTCAGGTATATAATGCTGTGGCAAATACAGTGTCCTGGTTTCATACAATGTGACATTTCAGGAGCTTTTAAGAAAATGGAGAATGCAGAAAGATGAAAAGAGTAAAAGAGGAGGTGACTACTCATCATATTATTATTATTCTGAGAATCTAGCAATTTAGCAAACACTGAGAATAAATAAAGAACACACTATGAAAAGACTATTCCTGTCCTTCCAGATTTTGGGTGTTTAGATCTAGTAAGTGCTTTGAGATAATGGTCCCATCGTGCTGTCTTTTACAAGCTCACTTTTCAAACAACCACTAAATTACCTTTGTATGCTGAGACAACAGCACTGCTATTTCACAGAACAGAAATGCAGATACATATCAATTAAGCAATTAGAGGATCATACAGTAAAATAGTGGCAGATGCAGAAAGGAAACATACAGGGCAAAATTCTTGTTGATTTCAAGGGTTAAAATTTAACATTAAGAATCTTGTCTCCTACTCCAGCTTCCCTATTACCAGAGTAATGCTCATATATAAACATCAGAGAGGGCTTAAGATGCAGAAAATCTCCAGATCCAGACAACTTCCAGGACAAAATTGGGAATTTGTAGCTGAATCAGAAGTTAGTCTTTCTGATCAAGTATTCTTATTTATTTGAAGATGACCAGGGTAAAACCTCTCCAATATAATTACACTGTTCCTTTGAACATGTAATCTGAATACCAATATGAAAAAAAAAAAAAGCTCAGTAAGCAAAACACTGCAAAAACATGAAGACTTTGGATGGCTGAGCAATGTAGACCTGCATTTAAAAAATGAAAAAGAGAGAATGGAAGCATATGGCAAGTAGCATGGTACCTTCTGCATATATGTATCCCATGACTTTCGGCTTATCAGTTCTTTAAAAAGATATAAGATTTTGGGGATCCATTAAACCACTACCTGTAGATCTGTCATCCTCATAAAATGACTTAATTACAGTATAGGGAACTCAGTTCTGTTCATGACAGAATAACACCTGTCCGAGCTTTAAAAATTATGTATATAAAAAAAAAAAATCTATGCACATTTTTTTTAGCTTGATTGTTTTCATGACATAAGTTCCTGTAATATCACAGTTATATTACAATAAAATATTTTTACAGGTAACAAAAGGGAGTGAACTAACTAGTCAATTAATACCTAATTCTAATAATGAAGGCAGCAACCATTTTTAACCCCAAACTACTCTGAATTTTAACAACACTTCTTTCTTGGACTCAATCAGAACTAAAGGAGATGCTTTAATCAGTCCATATCAGCACATACTTTATATATGCTTATATATATTTCTTTGTAATTTAGCCTCAGATACTTTGAATTAATTGCCTTCTGGTTATCACAATGAGAGGACACACCCATGGGCTGTGGCATGAGTTGCCACCAATCAGCTCCTCCAGTAAATTTCCCGTGAAGTATGCTGATAGCCCAAGTAAATGTAATTTAATTTAATTTGTAAAGAAAAGAAGTTACTGTGCATCCCTTGAAAAATGGGGGAAACGTCTCCTTGAATTTAAGAAAATATGGTCTAAAAGAGCTTTAATGTAAGAAGACTAAATTTATCTGAAAGCGTAATTTATTGCAGATCCACTTGCAGATGGGAGACAGTTCATAGGGGTTTTAAGACTCCAAATAATTGCATTGCTATTAATGTTCAAGATATTTTTCCATTAAATGGAATGGACTTCTATGGCAGAAACTATTCTTACATGCAATACTAGTCATCATTCACATTTCAAACATAGGATTGTAAAACTCGATTTAGGCTCTGTTAAGTAGAAATTGTTCTGATGGACAGTGACATCACATACCACAAGGGGATTGAATGCCAGAGAAACCTTGATTTTGACTGTTTAATATTTAGGTGAGATACTTTCTAAAATTGTGCCACAGTCCTGTCCTCTGAGGTAGAGAGCGTATCCAGCAGGGTGCCAAGGAAATCAGCTGCTCTTGAACCAGGCGGGCAGTGCGTGCTCAGCAGCACTCTGGGTTCGGCTCCTGTTCAGTAGCATAGCTGATTACAGCAGGTGCCACAGTAGCAGCTTTAGGAACATTGGGAAATAGGAATGTATGCTGAGGGAAAACCCCTGGCTAATTGAATCTCAAACTCTTGTCTGTTTCCATCCATCAACCAGTTTTTACCTTCTCTTTCCTTCTCTTGATCAAGTTGACATTAAAAGCAGGAAGTCTTTCTTGTTTTGTTTCGTTGTTGGTTTGGGTATTTTTTTTGGTGGGGGGGAGTAGTTTGGGGTTTTTTATTTGGTTTGGTGTGTTTGGATTTTCATTGGTTTGGGTTTTTTTCTTTTGCATCTATTCTTACCCAGAGGCTGTTCCTGATCTCCTGTTGAAAACCTTTTTCTCATTTCCAGCCACATTCACTCAAAGACCGCTTATTCCCCATTTGCTCTTGTGCAGTCATCCATATTAAATTGTTCTTCCTCCCTTCCTTTTATTCACCTGACACATTCATATCCCTCCCCTTTAAACATTTGTCCCAGAAATGCTCTTTAGATCAAACGGACATGAAAAAATGAAGAGAACACTCAGAATGCAGAATCCGTGTCTTGTGAAACAAGGGGGCTCAAATGTCATGACAAGAGCTCTCCTCCCAATCACAAAACCCCTCCTCCAGCCTTTTCCCTTCATAACTCATCTGTGGAGCTCCCTGGAGTAGGGATGTATGACTGCTCCATGAGCATTCCCTCACTCCTGTTTACATAAAGGGGATCCCTTGATAAGGAGTATTCAGGGTGCAGCTAACACCTGAAGAAATCTTAGAAGTGTGCTGCTTGAATTTCAAGCCTGTGTGACCCAGTACAATCCTTGCTGTGAATAGTGGCAGCAAAACACATAAGGTCATGTGTATAAGAGAAGATTCACCTACATACCTACATAAACTTAGGGGCAACGTAAAGGGTCTTTTTTTTTTCATCCATCATCAAAATACATTTCCATGTTGATTTGGATACAAAATAGCTTCAGTATGAGTGTAATTTCTCTTCTCAGACAAAATGGCTCTTTCAGGAATCTCTTCTGTATGTTACTTAAAAGTGCTTCTCAGTCTTGTTATCCTGTGGAACTAGATAAAGATATAAAATTTTAGTGTAGACAGGTACTAGTCTGGAAGAGAAGGGTTCCAGCAATAGCAACTGTGTAGCAAATGCATTGGTTCACCTACATGAGACTGCACAGGACAAACAAAAATGTCATCATTTTTATTTGTTGTGCATGACTCACCTTCTAAAGAAAAGTCAGATCACAAGAGAAAATTAAACATTTGTCAAGGAAATGAAGAATCCGGGCCACTAAGATGAATCGGTGATTGTTGATCATTGTTCTCAGACTCCAGTTCTGTTATGTTGACCCACTTGCAGACTTGAATGGAAACTGGTCATTCTTCTTTATGAGGGTTTCAGAGTCACGTCTAAAAAGTTGTTTTTAGAGCCAAGGAGAGGTTTGAACTGACAATAACCATGCCTTATCCTTTATTCCACTTGTTAACATCCTACCTGTTACTATGCCCTTTGAAAAATAGCACTATCTCAGGACAGGCACTTCACTAGGAAAAAAAAATTGCCTGCACCCAAGCCTTTGGTGGCTGAATAAGGATCAAACATTTAATGTGATCAGCAGGCAGCTCTGCCTCCCACGCTCTCCTGCAATTATAATGTTCAGTTTACTTTTTCTATTTAAAAATAATTGTATTGTTCAAACAAAAATAAACCTATTCAGAAAATGTCTAAATTTGGCTTTCAGACTCAGATTTTGAATGCCTGGTCACTGCTTCTGAGTGATATATAACGGAAATAGAAAAGTCAGTGCTATTAGCACATTGAAAACTTTTCCATCCACGTCTCCTTGCTAAGATGTTGCATGGATGAAATACCAGCAAGCAATGTGTGTCACGTGTATTATCTATGTGTGTCAGACAGCTGTCCCCTGATCAGAAGGAGCAGCCACTCTGAGGTTGTAGGTATGCACACACCATTTATTAAAGGCCAGTACGGAGATCAGAGACTCCCAACAAGCATGTGGGGACAACACTGAGATGGCCTGGCTGCCCAAGATAAGCACTTATCTTTTGAGTGTCCAGTGGAGGGTCCTCCATCAGGCACTGCACATCCCACCTGACTGCCTGAGCCTTCCCGGCCCTGCTGCTGTTGTGAGACCACACTACAGACACAACTGATCTTGTCATCTTGCTCCCAGGAGGGCAAAGGGTTCCTCAGCACACACTTATTCTTGCTAGGACTCTAATTTGCAACTCCTCGAACCAGAAAATTCAGTTGTGGATTTAGACAGAATACTGTTGGCAAGAATATCTAACCTTTGTCAATCTTTCTCCAGAAGTCATGGGTCATAGCACAATTATAGCAATAAGACTGTAAGTTAAAGTGGAGCCAGAGAAAGAAAATTCTGGGAGTTTTGAGACATTTAGATTGTCTTTGGGAAGCATTTAAAAATATTCTCCATGAAAGTATCACAATACTTGCCTACAGGTCTGCCCCAGCGAGGAAATATATTAGTCCAAATCAGTAATTGCAAGGCAAAACTCCTTCCTACATTTCTCCCCAATGAAGCGATAAACATGAACACAGGCATTCACCCTAGCAGAAAAATCTGCAAAATCTTAACTTTGTGACCAGACATGCAGGTGGTTCAATTTAATTCTCACTAGTTCTTTCCACAAAGCTAAAAAAAATTCCCTGAAGGAAGAAGTGCTTGAGTCAGCTCCACAGAGAACAGAAGTTTATCCTATTCACTAAGTGGGATGAATCTTCTATTGAGATGCTAAGTGTTGTTTCTTTGCCTTCCATACAGCCTTTCCATAAGATCTAAAGAACTTTTTATGCCACATTTATATTCATTGTGAGATTTTTGCCCCTGGCTCTCCAGCTGTTTCCTTGCTTACATCCTGAGGCAAGAACTGCTGAACTTGGGGGGCAGGAAGACTGAATTATTGACAGGGACAGACAATTTTAGACTGTGTACACCTCAGAATTGGCTATCCAGATGTTCCAGGTAAAGGGACAAATCTCAAGAGCAGACATAATAACCAGCACAGACAGAGAGAAGTTGAGAAGGACCTTTAAAGTCTGAAGGGCATAAAAGACAGTGAGACTGAAATCTCAGTAGATAGCAGTGAAGGGTACTGAGTGTAACACGAGTCTGGATGCTAATTAGTGAAGAAAGAAGGAAATTAGTAAAGAACAGTAAAGTGAATTAAAAGGCTACAGCGATAAAGTCTTGGAAGTATGAAATAGCAGATGACACTGAAAAAGTAGATGTATTAGAGTCACTTTTTAAAATATAAGTTGATTTCTAATAGCTTTTGATTATTAGAAGATGTTTGTAGCATTTGAGGAATTCAGTCTTATAAGTAGAAGCTTATTCAGCCTGGTTATTAAGAAAGATATTACAGAAGTCCTGCTTTTTAAAAAGAGTTAAAAATTAAAATAATTCCTTTATGTGCAATAAATAATGGCATATGGACAACAACAACAACAACAAAACCCACACTAAACCAAGGTTGTTTTCCTTTCCTATCTGCAACTAGAATTTCCTCCTGAAACACTCAAAACTATGTGCCATTCAACTAAATTTCCTTGATCTAGAGACAACAGGAGATAAGAGCCAACAATTAGATGATGCTTCTATTCCTGCTCCTCCTTTCTGATCCTACACCATGGTCAAAATAAGTAAAACACTTCTGGCTAAGCAAGAGCAGATGATCTTGAAAAGAAAGGAGATCAGCTTTCCTAAGACTATGCGTTCATTGGACCTGGAGATCTGCACATGAAGAGGAAAGAAGGCAGACAACTTTTGATGGCAATGGAAGGTCACACTATTTGCTGCATGTAGCAAATCTACTGGAGGCCTTTCTTATCCACAGCACCCTTTTAATACAAGACTGTGGTCCTAATGAGGAAGGACTGTTGAGCCAACTGCAAGTCTCCAAAAGATTTTATTGCTGTTAGAGATAATTTGAAATTTCATTGTATCCTGATCAATACCCTTAGCATTTAAAAACTAATTCTGTTTCATTGTTTTTGTCTTTTTTTTTTTTTTACAGGCAATTTTCTACTATCCAAAATTTCCCTAAAATTATTTCCAGCAATTTTGTTTATGGAACATGCATAAATATTAGAGTAGTATACTTACTGGCACCACTGGTGTCCTGAATACCAACCCTCTGGTAAACATTAAGTGGCCATTTCAGTAATGCCATAAACATATATTCAGGGATTAAATCTAAGAACTCCCTAATTCAGGGGATAGAGGCATTTCTAATAGTCATCCTCTTGAGGAAAGCATTGGGATTAGGTGAGATTTAAAAAATGTAATTAAAATATTTCTCTTAATTTAAACATTTTCTGTAGCTCCTTCTTCCATACAGCCTTCCAGGGTGAAGTGTTTGTGCATAGGTAGAACTGGCCTAGCATAGAGATGGACAAGTAGGAATTTATCTTCTTTACTGGGATGACAGCAGCTGTTGTATGCACCTTGACCCCAAACTGCTACAGACATTAGGCATCCAAACTAGGACTTAGTTGGCTTTCAGTCCTCTAAGAGGACTCTGAGTATCTAAGAACACACAAAATCCCATTCCCCTCTCACCCTTAGGTACCCAAAATTCCTTAGTCAAATGCACTGAGTGCCTATTACTCATGCTTGAAACTGCATCCTGCTAACTAGGTCACAACCAGCGCTCAGCAGGATGCATTGTCTGCCAGAGATCTCAGAGGAGCTTGGTCCCAAACACACGCTGAGAGTGTGCTTCTCATTTTCTAAAAGAGCTGAACTCATCACAAAACACTAGACACAAATGAACTGTCATTCCAAAACACAGCCAGAGAAGGAGGCTGGTCAGACGTAAGGTTTGGGGTTATTTCATCCCTCCTGCCCTCAGCAAAACTCTTGCCATTTTCTCAAATTTTCTTTCATAAAACAAAGGAGGAGGGTCAGGTTCAGCCAGGATGTGATACTCCTGGGTTCATCCAGTGCGAAGCTGAGGGAATTCAGACCTTCCCCTCCCCATCACCAGTTTTGAAGATATTCAAAGGCAGAAATAGCTTCCACTGTTACCATTGACACTATACTGTTTTGCACAGAAACCTACCCAAAAGCCCATTAAACAATTAAAGAGAAATTAGCCAGCAAAGCATCCACCATTACAATGTTCACTGGGGAGTAGGAACATCTTGATTTCTGCCTTGTTGTAAGCACTAAAGAATGTGGGAGCCACATGGTTTCATCTTTGCAATATTGAATAAAAGCAAGAAAGCACATGCACCATCTCCTTTTACAAAGGATATTCTAGGAAATAATGTTGGGGTTTTTTTAAGGAATTATTCAGGGTCCTAAATCTAGGTGAGGGCATGGCTGCAAAGCTCAGTCATTCTGCAGTCCAGGCTAGGTTTCTCCATCCTGGGAAGGGACAAGGGCAAAGCACTCTCTTGGTCACCAATCCTTCACTCCTAGTTGTGCAGCATTTTATGCCAGTCTAAGGCAGAACTGCTGCCTCTCTCACCCTGCCACATGTAAGTGACTGCAGTGAATCAGTTCGGAGAGTTAATCCACCTGACAGCTAATCATTTGCTTCTACAGAGTTAGTTTTCTGCCACAAAACCTGCTTGATTTGTGTTACCACATGGTAGAAACACATCAACCAGAAAGCAGGAGTTGAAGGGCTGATGGCTTGAACTTAATTTGACCAAAGCTGCCAAGGAGCCTCATGCTTGGGATGCTGCTTTTGGGAATTCATTCTGAGGTGTCTCATGTTGTCAAGGTATTGCAGATGCCCAGATACATTACACAAGGCTGTTCTTTCCTATGAGAGGGGAAAAAAAATACAGATCCAATGAAAAACCTGCAAAAATACACAGACACATAGACACACACCCATCCCCACCCAAACTCCACAAAAACCATTCCAAAAGCAAATGGCTCATAGCCTCTCTGCACCCAGAGCTCTCTGGTCTGAGTGGGAACAGCTTTGGGGAGTCCAGCACTCCACAGATTGCACACTAGAAGCAGAAGGAGCATCACACCGGCTTTCTTATTTCATCATTTTTGTAAAAGTGTGCATGTAAACCGTGATCTTTTTTTTCTTCTGGTCTATTTATTGGGCTCCAGTTTTAACATTCAGGGTTATGCTTGTGTTTAATATTTTTTATCTTACAAATTATATGACCATATGCAATAGGACTAACATAATAAACAGCTTAATCAAAAGCTTTAAAAAGTGGTCAACTTACGAAATGTTGTTCAAATAAATAGAAAAATGTAATTAGGGTGCACATTAAAACCAGCACAGTCTAGGTGCCTACATGGGACAAAGACTAAACCTACAGTAAATGTTGCTTAGAACAGAGAGCCTGCCAAGTTTTTTCGAAGACCTGGACATCCTAAAAGATGTTTATCCTTGCATGGAAGTATGGCAGCCCTGTGGTTATCCTAAACATATTATCCCAAAGCTTCTTCCTCTTTACTGTTTCGTAGTTATACTGTAATCAAGTCTTCTTAAACTTCACCTGGGTGAAGATACTCACCAAACCTGGATGCTGGATGCACTGAAGGCAGATCTTTTCTAAGCATTTCATCTAACACAGCCTTTGGTCAGGGCAAAGATGAACTCTTCTGGGAGTTGTGTCAGACAATTTTGAAATCGTTCCTTTCTGTAAAAAAACATCATTTGTTTTTAATCTTTCACGTGCCATTAGAACATAAAACAAAACTGTAAGGGAATCACTTCCTGAGGTCAGGACCCATGCTGAAGGAAGCAGAGTGTGGACGGATTTAGGAAACTCCACTTAACGTTTCTGAATTATCTCTCATTCCCTGGTTCCAGGGACCCATGGAAGAGAAAGGAGAATGCTCCCCTAGTCCATGAAATTATCAGTATGACAGGAGTCATATGTGGGAGATAAAAGCTGTTGTTTAAAAGTGATTGTAGGACAGAAACAAATAATGTACATCAGTTTTGGTAATTCCAGACAGGGCTTCCTTAATGCAGACAGGTACCTCCCACACAGCAGCTTAGAGAAATGCTAATAGTAATTTTTTACAAGTTAAAGTTTTCCTCTTGCCATTTACATTTCTTTTGTATCTGTCATTATCATCTTGTCCAAGTGCCACAGAATCTTCAAGATCTTTCGCTCAAGTCCAAGCTCAACTTTTTGACTATCTAGTGCAAAAAGAAAAACTCCTTTCTCCTCATCATCAGTCACTGATTCTCCCACCTGGTTTTAGAAAGTAAGATTTAAGTTCCTGATGAGCAGAAAAGGTACTTACACCTACATTTATTACATCTCCTGTTAGTTTTGTATCTGCTAACAGTTACATCTCCTTTGATGCAACCTACACACAAGTGAGAAGTCTGGAGCCACTTACTTCAAATCTGGAAAGATTTTTAAACCATATATATGTTTCAGGAAATGGAAAAATTATGTTTTATGAGAATACCTGAAATACATGATTTCACAACCTCTAGTCTCCAACTCCTATTGAATGAAGTAGCTTACTAAAAGACAATTAACAATTTAGTCAGGTTTCTTTAATTCTAGGATAGTCCTCAGCTACTGGATCATCTTTCCTCTCCAATTTGTTGACTATCTCTGATCAATGTGGTATGGTGCCTGACTTGGGCAAAAGTGGAACTTCCTTTGTTAGCTATTTATTAAAGTTGTGAATGGACAGCTGTTCTAGAAAGTTTGATTCTTGTGTTCGTTAGTGGAATCTGAATACTTGCTCTTAAAGTGCCTCTGGCTTATCTACTGAGACACTGCCAGATGTGAAGGGTCGCAAAAACTGAGAAAGTGTTCACATCTCCATAACCAGATTTTCTATTTATTTGATATAAACATTAACTCTATGCTGTTGGATTTTTTTTTCCTGGAAGTAATGTCTTGATTATACCCTGACAAATTCTGGGATATGAGAGAGCGCTGAAGATGAACACTGGAAGACAAATCAAATAAAGAACTGTGTGGTCTGTTAGGGGAATGCAGCGGCAGAGAACACTGTTAAAACCAAAGTGCAATAAGTGAGAGGGTTTTTTAATGCTAAATTAAACTTTAATTATAAGGATTGCACCAGGAGCTCAGAACTTATTTCTTCAGTTAAAAAGCATGCAAGCATCTTTGTGCAAGTCTAATAAACAGACTGACCAATTTTTTAAAGGCTCTCATGGAAGTGACACAAATGCACAGAAATGGGGAAAAATGAATAAATGGGGAAGCAACATTTCTATCCATTGCTACAATAACTTAGATGGAAAAGGACACACCATTAGAAGAGAAAGAGTGATAAAAGCATATCACTAGACCACTAAGTTTGCCTTGCACTTTGTTGTAAAAGCCAGGGATCATCAGTCTGAGTGTTCTGAAAGCTTCTCCATTCATCAGGACTCAAAAAAGCAGTGCCTACATTTTGTTATGAGTCAAGCCAGCAAAATCTTTTTAATGGGCTTTCAGGCTTGATTTTGGAATTATCACAGTGTCACTTATGGTAAAACTAGAAGAAATAATAGCATCTGTCTTGAATATAGCCATCTCAGCCCCATTACACTATAGCAATGCCATTAGAAGCAAACTGGTTTTCCTGTCTTCTCTGCCTATTAAATTATCTTCCAAAGTGATAGCATTCTTACCAGGCAAATTTGCCAAGTGTGTCTAAAGAATGATTTACTGTTTATATATATATTACTTCAATTTCTCCATCTATTGCAGTTTCTGATTTCCTTTCATTTGTGTCTTGAATATCACATCAAAAGAGTAATTCGTTGCCCCCATTTGATAAAAAAAAACCCTCTCTGTATCTGAAGGAGACTAGTGTTTAGCTTGCATCTGGGTTAGAATAAGACAGTTGGGAGGTTATAGATTAGCGACTCCAAATTTAAAGAAATTCATCTTTTCAAGAAGCTGTAGCATGTGAAGTATGTTGCTGGACTTGGGGTTGGGGTTTTGGTGTTAAGGTTTATTTTAAACATTATCCTTCAACCTTTCCCAAAGGAAGCATACTGAAGTAACCCATGTAAACTGCAAGTGTGCCCACAGGGTAACTAATGTCAGCTGTCACTGAAGAAAATGTTCAAGTGTGCGATGGTGTAGACCATTTAGCATGGGATAGAAAACTCTGAATCTCTTTCATACCGTTTTGGGGACCCAAATATGACATGGTGCTGAAGAACAAAGTATTGTTCTCTTGAATTGAGTATTGTTCTCTGCAGCTTGTCCTTCATAAACTCACTTGAACTAATGGACTTTGATAGCTAAACTACCAGAAAGGCATAGCTTCAGCAGGACACCAGACTGATATTATTCCTGAAATCTGAGGTCAGTCTGTTGTAACTACATGGCTGCTGAACCTCACTGACTCAAATCAGTTTCCTGACATGGTAAAGCATAAATCGTCTTTCTTTTTGCCAAATGGCTGTGAGCTGCCCTCTAGAGCCTCACAGTAGATATCTCTGTGACTGAAGCATAAGCACTCACTGGATAACAAGGGTGGACAGAGAACAGAGAAAGGGACCTGAAAACGCTGAGACAGCTGGCAGAACTGCTTCTGTAAAGGAAAACAAGGGAAGCACATGCAAACCCCTGCATCACGGCATATTGTCATCCTCTTGAGAAAGAGCAGGGAGTAAACTGTCCTCTGCACTTGCCCAGGAGTAATCTTGACTCATTCAGGAGACTCAATGTATCCCAGCTGTTACTTGGATTTGATAGAAGTAATCACTTTGCTTCTGCTTGTTCTACAGCAGTTTGACATCTCATTAATGACATTCTTGACTGTCAAGCAAATAAGTCAAAAAATCTGAGCCCTATACCATTCCCTCATTCTTTGTGGGAGTAAAAAATGCAAATGAAAAATCCATTCTGTTTTAAGAACTTTGTCCCTCATCCTCCTGACCATAAAAAGAGAAGAAAAGAGGGGAAAAATCACCAAAACTTTAATTGTATCCAGTATGAAATATATTCAATTCTATCTGGGGACATCTGGGACATTCAAGACAACCTTGTGTTCTGAATACTTACTTGGTGATTTCCTGTATAATTCTGCAAAATATCCTACCAAAACCTTATACACCTGCCTTTATGATTAAATGGACAGTTACAGGAAACCAAAACTCCACTTCCTTCTAGGGTTATTTGGGAACCTGATGCATATCTCCTGTGTTCGGAGTCTGATGGAAATTCTATGCAAATGCATAAAGATGTTTTCTTACCAAAATGTTTCTTTGCAATGGCTAAGATGGAGTTAAACCAGAAGTACATCTGGGCAGCTTTACTGGGTCACTGGTTGCAATGATTACTCTTTGATCTACACTACAGCTGCTCTTTAAATTATGCCTCTTCTCCAAAAGCTCATGTAAAGCTTTTGCTCACTGTTCACTTTCTTCTTTTAAAAAACCAGTTAATATAGCTTTTCCAGTTTATAAGTAAATGGATGGTAAATGGTGCCTAATCATTTCTAGACGTATTTATGATTCAGCAACACTAGAAAACAGCTATGCAAATAACAGATATCTGCCTTGTGAAAGAAGTACCAGGGTAATTTCATAATCTTTGAACCAGAACTTTTCAGACACCAGTCACTATGTATCACTTAGTTTTGCATCCCTGATCCATTCAGTTGTCCTGACAAGAAACCTTTCACCCAGTTCAAGTGCTGAGGTGCAATCAGGACAAAATATCTTGTCATAACATGACAGTAATGTGATTGTAGTCACTCAGTTGCTTTATGCATGAAGAGGAGTAAGTTTTGTTATCACATATAATGTTATCATATAATTATATCAGGTATTATATTATTGTAATATTATATTTCTCTGCATACTTCTTGACTATTTGACACTACTTGATTGTATGGAGCTCTAGCTTTTCCTATCCATTATGTCCAAAGTGTCCCATTCCTTCAGTTCAATCATCTACTTGTTTACTGGTGCACTCAAAAGGAATTGAGCTAATTAGCAGAGGTAGCCTAGATGTCTGTAACAGAAGAGATTACATTGTCAAAAAGTTCTAAATATTGTCTTTTTTTTCCTTTTTGTGAGATACTCAGAATAACCAATTTACTTCTAGCTGCCATGTATTTGCCTTTGTATATACTATTGCCATTCAAGTATAATTGTTTTATTAAGTGGAAAAGCTTTGGTAACCTAAAAAGCTTTCATTAGTATTCATTCTAAGCTAAATACTAAGCTTGCTATGGGGGAACACTTCTCCTGTAAAATAACCACGTATACCCAGCTGAATCAGTTGATTAGAGACAAAATTAAGGTATTTATTTACATCATAAAAAGCAAGCAAATATGGATTTGGGTACAAGAAGAATTCTCAATGTTTTTAGTAAGTATTGGTTTGGCTTTTTTTCTTAACCAGGTATTTATGAATTCTATAGCTTGAGCTCTGCTTTCTCCTCTGAATTGTTTGCCCATTTTTAGCTATACTACAGCCATTTTCACTATTCATGTGGAAGCACTCAGGGTGTTTTCAGCACAACTGCTTGAAAACAAGACAAATTGAATTCCAGAGGAGAATGAAACTTTTAAATCTAGCAAATTAGTGGTTTATAGGCAAGTAGGAAATGTATATTATCATGAAAATTTTGTATTCTACTTTTCACTTGCTGGCTTCTCTAGGAATGTGTTGGCACAGAGTCCTGAACAATTCCAGTCTAGAGCCAGAAAGATTTGGCCTGTCCCATGAGCATATTAATATTTTCAAAACTGTTTCTGCCCTGAATAGTGAAAAAAAGTCTCAAACATAACCACCCTTCATACATGGTAAAATGTGGGTATTTGGTTGGACTAATTAAAACAAGGTTTTGTTATTCCTTTATTTCAATTCCCAATATAAATTGATCAGTTTTGAACCAAATATTTCTTTAAATGAAAAACTGGTCTTCACTGACACAAAACAAAACTAACTAAATCATTTCAGTGAGATATTTTGGCAACTTCCAAACTTGCTAACTTCCAAACTTTTTTAAGACATCTTTAAAAAAATTGTTTCAGCAGTCAGTTTTGATTTGACAATTGTAGTTTTTTCTAATAAATATTTAATTGAAAAATTCCTGACCATACCTCTGCTAGATTCATATGGGAGTTGGCTAGAAGTTGGCACTGTGAAAAAGAAATACGATATTTGAAAAGAAGGAAAGAAAGCTGGGGAGTGAGGGCATAAAAATTAAGGTGATGTTATCTCAGGCAACGTCTTTCCCAGAAAAATCTCATAGTGAGCAGAAAGCATTACTGATTTTATTTGCTGTGACTGCAAGGGGAACTGGCGTGGCCAAACTGGGATTGCTTAATGGCCTGGCTATTTCCCTGCCCTGGAAAGCATCTGCACACCTCTGCAGGACATAGTATATCAAGATGCACAGTGCCAGTAGTTAAAAGTTGAAATTTCACAGGAGAGGTGTCATCAGTATCTCTTTTTGATGAAAAAAACCCTAAAATCTAGATTTTCCTTTACTCCATGGAATAGCCTTTGTGACAGTGATGCCCAATAAAAGTTTTATGTTTTGCTAATTGCAGGGCTACAGAAAACTCTGTACATGAACAGAGTTGCAGAGCTTCTTGTTCCTCTTGAAATACCTTAATAGAATAATTACCTTGCCAATTACAAATTAGCCCTGCTTATAAAGCATTCCCCCATTTTCAGGCTGAATTTTCAGAAAAAAAAAAATGGGGTTGTTCTTTGCTGCTGTTGCACCTCCCACCAGATTAATTCCTGCTGCCTGAGCAGAGGCGGTGGTAAGGTGCACTGCCGCAGACAGCAGGAGCTCTACCTGTGGAGGTGGAAAAAGTGCAATCATAAGAGCAGTATCAAAAGAGGTGGGTGCATGTAAGATGAGTTGGAATTCCTGCATTCCTAGGGAGAGGAAATGAGATGCTGGAGACATTTCAAACCTTTTTATTCCTCCAAATCAAATCCTCTTTTTTTTTTCTTCTTTGTTCTTCTAGAGTACAGCAGGAGAATAGTGATTACAGTCTCCCCGTGCAATTCCGTCTTTCTAGCCACAGACATTTGGGGGGCAGATATAATTAATCTTTTTCTTGTGCACTTGAGAATGCCTTGGGACACTCTCCAAGTCTCATATTCAGCAGACACCTTTGTTCCTCAGGGGGAATTTATTCACTGCCACGAATCACTCACTTTGAACATCCTAATCGATATGTTTCAAGAGAGTTTGAATAAATTATGCTGAGAATCTCTGGTGAATAATTCTTCATCTAAAGGAAAGCAAACTCTCCTTGAGAAGGTGTACATCATGTGTAATTCCAGAGCAGAACTGAAAAAATTATGGAGATACCTGGATACCTGGTTCACTACAGCAGCTACTCTTCAGTGTGAATTTTAGGGAACAATAAAACAAAAAGATAGAAGATACTCAGGGTTTTAGTGTAATGGCAGAGGTTGTTCTTTCAGCCATAACAGCAAAAGTAGTCTCATTTGCATAGGCCTTGCTGACATTAAAGCCGTGGATGTACCATAAGTATAACAGATCCCTTTCTCAGCCTCAATAGGCAATGAAATGAAGCCTGCAGTGTTGAACTGCTGAATGAGAAGTAGGTGGAGACAGAGATGGAATCATTAGAAGTGCCAAAGTGGCTGGCATTCCTGATTAGTGCAAGAACACCCAGGCTCACCAGACCTCTGAAAAGGAAGAACACCTAAAATAGACTCAACAGAGTGGTAGTATTTACCACTAGACAAGATCAGAATTTGGCCTTTTGCCACTAAAGTGTCAATTCATTAGTACAAATAATAGTTTCAATACAGGCAATTAAAATGATGAGTGATGAGAATAGGAAAGGACCCACTCCAGTAAAATTATTCTTCTGGATTAATTTGAATTTGAAAAGAACACAAAGTTGATAGAAGTGGCAGTGGACTTTTTGAGCATCACTTCTGGCTCTGTAACATAAATTAACTTGCACAAATATTAGAATTTCAATCCAATGGCCTTACTTAAATATTTGTGCTAATTTCAGATGATTGAAATAACTTTGCAAAACCTCTGGCCTTTGATTGTAACAACTCCTGTCAAAATATTTCAGGCATTACTTGCAGAATGGCACCTTTCCATTGCACCAAGGTCTTCTCTACCTTCTGTTTCCTATGAGGCACTTCCAGTACTGGGACTTCAGTGGTACATTGTGGGGTTTAGGCAGTGAGGGGAAAGCAGCGCATCAGAGGAGATAAATCTAGCAAATGCTCCCAGCATTTGGGAAATTGATGAATCATAACATCAGTGGCAGAAGCAGTCTAATGTTGAACTGAACAAATCTGAGAGGAGGCAGGGAGAGGGGAGAATTCCCCGAATCAGAAATTTAGAACATAACTAGCAGAATCTTTCCACCACTACCACACTGCTGTAAACCTGTAGTGTTACAAAAATTCTGTTTTCCAGCAATCACAGGGAAATTTTGATTTGTCCTTGGCAGAACAACATTACATGTTGTTCAGTAATTTGCAGCAAGACGCAACTGTTGGCTTCTGCAGAATCTTCTGTATTTTTTGAACTATATAACTGAAATATCTCTCAAAAAGTTTGCCTAATATCTGTTGTGAGCAGCAACACTTAATTTGAGTCTGTTTTTCTGGGAAAAACGTGCAGTCATAGTTGTGAATATTACTGAGTAATTCACAAGTGTTTCAGGATAGAGCAGGTTATTTGGAAATTTTGTTTATGGATAAATAAATTGTAAGTAAGGTACCTGGTGAGTTCACAAGAACCTGAGCAAGAGTGTCCAGCAACATCATCTGAATAATTTTTCATAAGCCATTCTTTGGTTTAGCTGAATTAGCTTTCCTGTCAGAGCACATGTTACCAATGGAGTACACAACTTCCAGGTCCTCATCATTTTCATTAACTACATTCAGATTATCTGTAATGATTAATCAACTTGAAAAGAACTGCCTGGCAACATGCCTTTAACCATTTCCTGCTTGTATTTGAAAGCACTGTCTTGACATGAGAGGCAAGGGTGGCAGATGTATTTTCATAAAAATAGGAAAAAATAGTCTCCCTCATGTTGTCATGTTCCTGCCTCCTGCAGTAAGAATTGCTTGTAGAGTTGTCTCAGCCCTTTCTGGGAGGCCTTATTCCTGCAGTTCCCTCTATGGAACAACATCCTTCTGTGGGCTGGAAGCAGGGATGGAGCCGCATGTTGGGTTTGGAGGAGGGAGGACACGAAGGGACCTCGCAAGGGATGTTGACCTCAGCCAGGCATCAGTCCAGAGATGACAAAGCATTTATGGAAACTGTCACCTCAGCCTTAGAGGAAGAAAGGAGCAGGTCATCTTCCACTGAGAGCTGGAAGTCTGGAAATAGGAAAGGCTAATAGAGAAGTTTTAGATGTTCTTTTATTTTGACAGGAGTCTGTGCTTTTTGAAAAGGAAGGTGGGCTGGAGCATTATGTTTCCGAAAGTATGTGGTGCCAAAGAATTTTTTGGGTTTTGTTATTTTTAACAACTCAAGTAGAGGTGGTTTGTGGATGTGCAGTCTGAAGAATTTTTTCCTTCTTACGAACTCTGTAGGAAAACATGATAAACTGGGACATTTTTCTCTCTTTCTAATCTTATGTTTTGCTAACTGAAGCTGTAAGGCTTCAGCCAATCCCCCTGAGGGGTGGGATGACACTATCCAATCATTATTATGTAGATATCTCTGTATAAAAGTTAGAATCGAAATAAAGTCTGTCACACTTCTGCTTTCTACGGCTTGGTGTAGGTCTGCTCTCCTTACTGCCGCTCACAGCGACATCGGTTAATGACCTATGCTATGCTCAAACTAGGAACAATGCACAAAAATGAGCCCCAGAAACAACAAATTTTATAACAAGATATTACATGCAAGTAAAAATGAATTTAAGGGCTGGTCTAGATTTTAAAATTAATTTAATGAAGATGAATTTAGATACAAAACCCTACTAGGACTGCAATTTGAGACAAATCCCTTGGCTTACTGGAAGATCCACAGTTGACTCTTATCAATATATTTAATAGGCAAAGGAAGGGCCTCTGCCTGAAGTTTTGAATGATAAACAGGACTTTGACATTGTGGAAAATGAGGACATAAATAAAACGCATTTAGGAAGAGACCTGAAGTAGAATGGCATTCAGAAGTCAAAGTCCACCATGGGCAGCGCCTCACAAACAACGTAAGTACACCTGGCCAGTGTGGAAAAACCGAAGGAACTGTGCTGGAATTTGCCCTTAGGAAGACTCTGGAAATTTTAGGAAATGCAACGAGCAGAAGAATGCTTCGTTACAATCCAAGGCAGCCCTGAAATGAAAGATTAATGGATTATTAACTGCAGATATATGGAATGCTCAGTTATCCAACGCTGAATGCTGATGCACAGTTAGCACTGTGCTGGAAGTGCTGACAGTATTTCAGAGAGAAAAGCAGTAGATGGTAACAAGTAACCAGAAACAGGGTTGTCCAGGTGACTTCTCTCCCACAAGAGGACAGCTAAATAACAAACAGAAGAGGTAACTAAAACCTGCAGTACTGCTGGGGGAAGTATTCCTGTTAGGGCTAATACCCGTTATATCTTTTCTTTTTGGCTTTGAGCTTCAGAAGAGGCTTCAGGTGGCCTCCAGTTTAATGGTAGTCCAGAGACCTCTGCCCCCACATGTTCTGTGGGTACCACGTGTGCCTGCCATATCAGCCTCATTTGTTCCACATCTGTGAGCTCCCCTGTACAGCGCAGGGCAGTTCTTCTCCATCAGTTGTCTCCAAGCATAACCAAGTAGTTCCACTGGGATTTTTTTGTTCTCCTTGTCTGTAATGTGGAATGAAGCCACTCCAAGAGATGTGTATTAGAACTAGCAAGGACTGGCAGCAGAGTGGCATTAGGCATTCTGACTTGTGTCAAGTGTGCTGGGAAGAAATGCTGAGTTTTGCTCTTTCAGTTGTGCATTCACTGAATGTACCAAAACTTTTCAAAAGGCATGAGTCAAATATAAAACATAACAGGGAAGAGTAATTTCATTTGAGAGCTCTTGAAACAAAGGAGTGGTCTCTTTATTGAGAAATACTCTGTTTAATGTCCCTCTCTGAAGCATCAGTTCTTACTTGTCATTGCACTTAGTTGCACACCATTCAGATATCAACACAGAAAGACATAAAGTAGAACTCCGAGGCTGCACAGTGTGTTAAATATTCATCTTTTGTCTCAAAGGATAAGGATTTATTTAGCTGTAGCAAATGTAATGTTTTTTGCTTCATGGAAAGCTTACAGTGTTAGAGGAATCTCTGATCCACATCATGAAACCTTAGAAACCACTACTATGAAATAAACTTACGTCTAATACTTAAAACACAGATAGCTTTGCAATAAATAAAATTAATTTCATGCAGTTTTCTGTGATCTATGCATTTTTTATAGATTCTGTCTCTAAAATCTTTTATACCTAAGGTTTTTAGAATATCATCAGAGATGTTCACCTTCAGAGTGAGAGCCTCATCTTCACTTTGCTCCAAATCAGAGAATTTTTAAGAGCTAATTCAGTACAAAAAGTACTGCAATAATATGGATGTTTTCAAAAGTCCTATCATACAGAACATGTTGTATTTTTCATAAGAGGAAAGATATATCTTGGTCCATAACAAGCTCTGATGGCTACGGTGCCCTAATTTCCAGTTTGCTTGCTCAACAAAAGCTGCATTATTCTTTTATTGTAGAGGAGTTTAGAAGAAAAGATACTAGAAATTGCTATGGTAGAGATTTAAAAGCAATTGATTCCATATTACATATAAATATTATAGAACATACTCTACCTTTTGACTCAAAGCAATCAACTGAGGCAAATTAAAACAGGACATAAGAATTTTGACCTGAAATGAGAGCTAGATAAGGCCCTTCAGATGGAAAACTTTAAATTTTTATGTCTTATGTGACTAAAAAAAAAAGGTCTAAAGAAATATTTTTTCTAATTTTTGCCTTTTTTAAAAGGAGACTTAGGTAGTTTATAATATTAATATTCCTCCTTAGCCTGCTGCAAAGCTTGGTAGCTTCAACCATATTTTCTATATTTTCTAGTTTTATTTCATAGCTGGTTTCTCCTGGCCAAAGCACATGATGAAACTGCACAAATGACAGGACTGAATCTAGCCTAAATACTCCTGACATAGGGAAATAAAACCACAGAGGGGTCTAGCTCTGCTGAACTCGATGTAGCTGGGCTAGAAAGCGAGCACTGTTCTCCTTCCACACCCTTTTCCAGCAACAGCCTCTTTGCCTCAATGACTGAAGGTAGCTCCTGGATCATGGCTGTGGCTGGAAAAACAGAAATATGTTATTCAGTGGTGGCTATCCAGCGAGGCTGTACTGCTCAAAGCTCTTCACATTCATCTTGTTTCTGACTTTTCGTGTCAGTTTCCCAAGCAGATGATCCTTGTGAGACCTTGCTGTGTCTGCCTCTCTCTCTCTCCACTAATTTCTTGTATGTCATTCAATGTCAACCAAATGACAGGTCACACTTTCAAAGACAATCTCAAAGGCAGAAGATTAAACCAAGTGCCTGGAACAAAATCCAATGACCAAGTAAAGGAGAGAGGTCCTACTAAAGCTTTTGTGGAAAGAATCACAGCTGAATATCTGGGAGAGGGCAAACTGAGGGGAAGGTGGAGTTGCAGATAGCTGGATGGGCCAGATCTGCCATGCCCATAGTTCTTTTTAATCCACTTAATGCTGTGCTTAAACATACAGTCAACAGGCTTCCCAAAGCCCTTGCACAGTTCTTTTAAATTAAAACATCATCCTGTCCTCTTATCACTATAGACATAATTTTTCTAAGATTCAGCAAAATCCCCCTCCCTAAGTATGTTTCACTGGCTAGAGGATATATTTCTCTTTCTGCAAATCTCTGTATTCTTTTTGTTGTTGTTGTTTACGCTATGAAATATTGGATAAAAGGATGCCTCTGAACTTCCCTGGTGGAATCTGTCATCTGTGTAGCAGTAAACAAGGACATCAAGCTGTACTGCCAGTGAGCAGAGCTTTTATGGGAGGAGGGAGGGTAGACCAGACATTCACATCAAGCTCCACTCAGTCACGTGACAGCAGTGTTTCAAGAGGTCTCGTCTGCTGATCTTCAAAAATCTACTTTTTAAAGTTAAGTCAATTCACTTTATCACATTGCATACTCTGGTGGAAGAGCTACTTTAATACCTTGCTGTGCAGTAACATAGGTAGTGACTGCAAATCTGTGCTAATGCTCAGCATAAGAGCAGAGAGCTTGTACATGCATGGATCTGACTATGGAAGTGAAACTTTCATACGAAATTTGCATGATTCCAGAGATTTCGAAGGTTTTAAGTCTTCTTAGCATGTTTTCAGTCCCTTGTGATTTAGCAGATTTTTTTTTACCTTGGTATAATAAATAGACTCAGATTATGAAAAATCATAAACTTCAAATTATGGGAGAGTAGGTTTAAGTTCCATCCTTTAAACTTTAGAAGTAGACCTTTTATGTAAGACTGTTTTTTAATTCATTTATAAGTGGTATTCAAAAGGTTTTCTGTGTTTGGATGTATTTTGCTCTTTTCTGGACATCAAATAATTTGCAATTCTTTTTCTCTTCTTAAGCTTTGAAAAAAGGCAGTAGCACCACAGCCTTCCCTAGGCACATATTGCTTCAAGTAAACATCATAGAAAGAAAAGGGGGAACATATTAAATTCTGGAATATCACTTACTATTGTTGTTTGTCCTTCAAAGTAAAATATCCTTTCTGAGAAGGAAAAATGATGGATTCTTGCTATCAAATTTTTTATTTAGCATTTGTAGAAATTATAGAAAAAATAACTCACGTGCTTGATAGGGTAAAAAAAGAGAAAAAAAGGAATATATTGGTTTTTTAATATTGAGTTTTCCATACTGCAATAACTGTCAGATTCTGCAGGAAGACATAATTTTTTCTTTACTGTTGGTGAATATGAAAATACATGCACAGCTTGCCATAAAAAATTTGTTTACTGGGATGGTTGGCATTTTGTATTTTCAAACTGACACATTAAAAAATGACCACGGGAAGAGAAAAGAGAGGAGAAGAAATAATTTGTTTTGTTTTCTTTCTCTGAACCTCCATACATCCCCTCCAACATACAACATGCTAAATAGTTTTCCACAGTAGTTTCAGATCATCTCAAGCCCTCTGTGTCAGTGTGGTATTTTGGGAATTTCTATGAACTGAGATACCACTTAGACTGTTACACATTTGAGTATAATTTAGACTTTATGGCTTTTTGCTTCACACTTGCATCATACCTCTATGTCTGGGGGAGGGAGACTGTGCTACGAGTGTTCACCGGTGAGTAGCTCTGAAGAAAACCATTCTTCCAGGCAAGCAGACAAACAAGACACTGGTGAGGATTCAGGCAGCTGAGACAGATGCTCAAGTGATGAGGTACACAAAGGAGGCTGCAGCTTTCTGCACGGGAATCCTTCCAGCAAGAGAAGGGATAAAACAAGGACAAGAGAAAAGAAATTTGCTTTCTCTCACTGAAAAGACAGTAAGTTCTAGAATGCTCTTATAATGGCAAGGGGATTTAACTTGGAAGTCTGATTGGTTTTTTTTCTCCACCAATCTGTTTTTATTTTCTGTGCTGCCCAGTGTGAGTTGTAGTGAGTCTTGCTGCAGCAGCCTTAGACACGCATCTGCCTGCTATATTGCTCTGCAGGTTATCAGTTTCACAGCAGAGCTGGCAGACACCTCAGCCAGGTAAAGAATGTGACCTCAGAAGAGGGAAGGAGGCCATGGAAAAGGAACTGAGCTAGGACACTGGTGCAAATCAGGAGGAGGCAGATGGTCCCATGAAAGTCTGTCACTCTGCTATTGGCTGAGTGCATCCTGTACCACTGCCCTGGGTTGTTGCAGGTGAGTACAAATCAAAATGTGAAGAGCACGTTGTCATAATTTTTAAAAACCCAGTGGTGGTTTTTTTCTGCTGTCAGAGAACCTTAGATGCAAACAGCTTCAGGGCCTAGACTGGTGGCTTCCACTGCACAGAGATGTGTTAGGCTTGGGGCATTGGTTGTCTTTTCCATGAGATCTAGGTAGAACTTTTATAAATCTGACCACATAAATTTTGTTGCTGAAATGTTCTCTTTGTTAACATATAAATACAGTTCAAGAAACACAGTAGTTGAAAGCTGTGTGCCTGTTCTTCTATATATTAAAAAAGCCTCCCATTAAAAGTTTGGCTTTTCCAGCCACATATTTTGTCTTGTCTCAGACATGCACTCTAATTTCTTGCTCTAAAATGGTTCTAACCCAAGATTTAGTCAGGTAAATTCATGTCTTTTCTCTTTCACCCTTTTTTTGTTGTCTTCCCATTTTCCCACTCTAGTCAGCTGCCCTTTTTATTTCATGCCAGTTTTTCCTGGTAACTTGAAGAATAGCAGAAAGAGATAAAAGAGCCCTTGACAGCTCCTCCCAGTGACTGTCCTGAGCTGGTGGCTGTGATCTCCCAGCTCTCTCTGCACTGGTGAAGCCCCAGCCAGGTCTCAAAACCAGCTGTAAGGGACACAGAAGCTGGGGAAGGGAGAGCACCCATTAAAGGGTGTAGCAAAGCCTTGAGGAAGCATGTGTCCACAGCACTCACTCCAGCACATCCATACATCAATGAACCCTTCTGCTACTAAAGAAAAGGGCCACATTCTTTTTATAAATGGGAGACCCTCATATGTGATAAACCATGAGCGACGTGATGCTTAGTAGCAGCAGATGGAAAAATGAGTGCTGCTGCATGTAACATGAAGGTAAACAAAACAGCATTAAACACAGAACAAGCAAGTACAGTGAAAGATTCAGATTCAGTAGAAACACAGGATTTCAGACAAAAAAAGCCCTCTCCAAGCATGGTAACAATAGCTGGTTCTAATAGCATGTGCCGGCATGGTGGAGAAGAGCACACCCCTTGCACAGAGTAGAACTGGTCTCCTCTCCCTTCCTCAGAACAGCAAGCTTTAGCACCAACTATAAAAGCACAAGTACAGGAGCTTGCTATGAGTTTATCAGAAGTAGTACAGCTTGTGGGAGGGAAGTAGAAATTCATTACAGGCGGGTATGCACCAGCCTGGCCACTCTCTGTCAAGGGCAAATATTTCTTTGGTTCTATGGTCATGAAGTTCATAGAAACTGTAATGTGAGTAGAACATGGCACCTAGACAATCCCTGCCCCTGCCTTTCCTGCTGGAAGCAGCCTATCTGAATATAATGCTTGCATTCACCTTCTCCCACTGTTCCAAGCCATCAGAAAGACTTTAAGGCTGTTTCTTCTTCAGGCCACCTTCTGCTCCTCTCCCTCTCAGTTGTACCATGTTAACCAAATACCTTCTCTAATCTCTTAATTTTGTTAATTTTTATTTTATTTTATTTTATTTTATTTTATTTTATTTT
>VZTG01001422.1:1837258-1879951 GCA_013397845.1 Melanocharis versteri
TATTTTATTTTATTTCTTTCCTTTTGAGTGTGGCTGAGGAAAGGAGGGCTGAAACACACAGGGATCATGTCAGAAGATACCTCAGAAGTCAGTCAGTGTAACTAAAATCAGCATGACTACCAAATCTCCAGTTATTTCAAAAAGCCTATAGTCAGGAAGACTTTTTGAAGCTCCTTCTGTTCAAATTTGAGACTTTCATTTTGAGAAGGAAATTGAAAAAAATAAAGGGGCTTTGAAGTAGAGGATGCAAGTCTTCATCTTCCAGTGAAAATGTAGATTCTGTCATTTCAGAGACTAGAACCGTGTCCAGTGTGGTTTCAGATAAGCTCTTCTCAAATAAAACAATTTTCCTAATCCTTTCCTTTGTCTTTCAGCCCTCAGTAGCACGTGCACCACAAACAAAAGTTATGTGCAGTTATTTGATTAAATGCTGCCATTTCTGCAGGTGAACATTTTCCAGAATGGTCTTATCTGCAGAAAAAGTAGTTCACTAACATTAAAGCTTGTTTGATACTTAGATCTCACCTACAAATCTGTTTAGCCTATGTTGGCTACAAATTCTTGTGCCATGCCTATGACTTCTTTCTTAAATTTCTGCTGAAATTTGTACAGCATCTTTGCAGTTCACATAACCCCAAATGACAACTGGCTTTTTATACAGAGAAATGGCTTAGAGCACAGGAAAACTTATTTAGAAATTACAGTGCTAATGCTTAAAGTAAAGCTTTCTGGGTTCTCAAGTGTCTTCTTAGTCTCCTCTTTATGAGGAATGTTGAAGACTTTAACAAAACACTTCTTTTCAGCAATATGTCAAGGTCTGTATTTCCCCACTGTAAGGAAACTATCTTCTCAGCTTTCTAAAGTGTATTGGCTTCATGTATGTAAATCAGTGGAAGCTGCACTTGCTATAATGAACAGGTATATAGATGCTGTGTAAAACAGGATTCTTAGATGTTTTTCAAACACATACAAATAAAAACAATACACTTTAAAATAAATAAAAGGTTTCCTGATGAGTTTTACATTTTGCTCTTTATAAAATATTTCTGAAGACTGTAAAGTGCTCTTAATCATAATTTTAGCGCAGCTCCTTAAAAACCACATGGAGCCATTTCAAACTTTTCAATAATGCATTACTGTCAGGTTTAATGTTTTGTTACTGAACAGTAGTGTCTAATTCAGAAGCACAAATGCATATCCACTTGATGATGCAAAGATTTAAGCAAGGCTTCTTCAGGATACCAAGTTTACCATAAAATGACAAAAAGAAATCTCAGACATCCTTTATGAGTACAGAAGGTGTCTGGTAAAGTCATAAAAAGAATATTACTGTACAAAAGACAAGGATTTCATAGTGTTCAGCTAAATCGCACCGTTTCAATTTAAATGAATATTTGCATAGCAGTGTTCTACCCTAAATAAAACATTTAATGTCTGAACACTTTCTGCCAGTTTTCCACTAGATTGCTTTTTCTTTTTATCCTACCCTACAATGGATAGAATGTCTATTTTATGACCTTCTCAGGGCTTGCTTTGAAAGACTTTAGAAAGAGTCCTACATCTCCAGGTCAAAAAACCTGACAGGAGAAAGATATTTGTATGGCAGTGTAGACCACATGTCTTGACATTTTTTTGCTGAGTTGCAGTAACTAATAGAAGAACAGGATATTTTGCTGTAGACACTCAAGTCCTCAATTCTCCGAAAGCAAAAGCCAGTAGGCACAATAACCTGTTCTCTGAGCCAACAGGTATTCAAAACCTATGATGTCAAAAGTTCAAGATAACTCAATTGCACTTCTTCTGGTAGACTTCTTCTCCATTATTTTGTATGAATTTATTTGTGAAGTACTGAATGACTTTCAGGATTTAGTAGCAAAAAGAGAATGTACCCATGTCAAGGTTTCTCTTGAGAAGAGTGAGTAATATGAATGCCTCTGCTGTAGGATGGTTAAGTGGTCAGCAGCACTCAAAAGGGTGCCTATGGTTCTGCTGTCTTGATTTTGCTACTCACTCAGCATTGCAAGGGGTATATTAAAATCTTTATAGCTCAGAGACATCTAGTAAAACCTTGTGGTCTGTCTTCATTTAGCTTGTGGTACCTTTAAAACACTCCTCCAGATGAATGAAGACAGCACAAATAAAAAATCGATGTTGTATTAAGGCTGTCTTTGCATTGCAAGTGCATCACATGCATCAGTTATATTATTTACTTGGCAGCTGTATCCAGACTGTGTTGCATGGTTCTGTTACTCTAGAATGTCTGTTCTTAAAAAACCCTATGGATTTAAAACAGATAGCATATCACACTGGATTTAAAACAAATAGCATATCACAGATCATTAGATGTATCACACTGCGGCATTCTCTGAGGGCTTTTGCTTAGTGTTTCAGGTTAAAAAATGGTCTGTACATTAAAAATTGACTGACTACTGAAAAAAACCCTGACTATTTGAAAAAAAAAAAAAAAAGCAACAGTATTTCAGGGTTATCTCTGTCACTCTCCTACTGACTATATTAGGAAACTAAAACCCGAGCAACCAATCAAAATCTTGTAAAGGTCACTGAATTATCCCCAAACAACTCATTTAAAAAAAAATCAAGGAAGTGTTTTTGTAACTCTGTTCTTATAAATGTTGAGATTTTCCAAATATATGGGAAATCTAAAATGGTAATTTGAAGTCTTGAATCCACAGGATACAAAGCTTTCCTCAGTGCACATTTTAATTCTTACAGTGAAGCCTGGATGGGGTCTTAAATGGATATTGTCTAAACTTAGGTTTTGAAGGCTTTCAAAATCTCTAAACTTAAAAACAATCAAGCGAATGCTAGTAAAGACAGTGAAAACAAGTACGGTTAAGAGATTGATAGAGTCACATCTGGGTCAGAAACAAGCTGGTATAAGGTACAAATTTATATAAACTACACAGTTGAGGTTTTGGCCCTTTATTGTCAAAGTCAAAAGCAGTAAAACAATGTGGGAGAACAGATGTGATAGATCACAAAAAAAAAAAAGATATTTTAAGGGCTAAGTTTCTTGCCTGCAGAGTAAATCACCCTCTATATCCTTAAGTCATTGACTGCACCTTTCTTTTGCAAGGTGATCTTTCTTGCCTATTGCAAAGTTTGAAAAAGGACAGATTGCTCTAGCTGATTCTGCACCAATTCTGACCTGAAATCTAAGCCATTATATGTCCTACCTGCAACAAAAGACAAAATGCCACTTCCTTGCTGTATAAAACGGTGCATGTTTATCCTCACCCTTATATGATCTCTCCCTCTCAAAACAGCCATTAGATAATGGTTCCAGAAGATAGGATAGAAACTCTTCTCAATCCCCTGTGGAGTTTTAATATTTTTCTCTGATTTCATAGTGCATGAGCTTCTCCAGGAAATGCCTTCACAATGCTAAGAGGGAGACAAATTATTACAGGGGAGTCATGTGCAAGGGGAGGCTCCAAAACAAGCAAAGAGGGCCAGATGAGACAGTGCCAAAAGTTCAGAAAATTGCAGTACTGTAATGACAGCCTTTTGAGGCCAAGAAAAAAATCTCTTCATCAAAAGAGAGACATCAAGTTAAACAATTGAAATGATGCAGCCTGTGTTTTTTGCCATGTCCAATACCTTGGGCATCTCTGGGGAAAACATTTTAAAGCCTATCTAAAACTTAGCACAAATCCTACAGGAGGTGGAGAGTCAGGGAGGTGCAACGATTCAGAAATTGCCTTATTTTCATTTTCTAGAGGTACTCTGTAGAATTTGAAGGGACTGTAATCTATATTCAATAGGGCTTCCCAGGCATAAATGTAATAAACCAAATGATTCTTCCATCAGTTATTTCTTTTGAATACTCTTCCCAAGACAGTGCTCTGCGCACAAGGGGATTTCTGTAATAATTACGCCTGGGAACCCAGTGGAATAAGTGGTAATTACACTATCTAAACACAGAAATAGATCCTTGTGCCATTGGTTCCAGAACTAATAGGAAACGTTACTCCAAATTTCTAAGAGTTTTTTAGTGTTCATAATCTTCCAGCACTGCAAGATTGAAGGTACACACAGGGTTGCACAGACTTCCTTGCTCTGCAGCTTATAAGAGCCACCTGTCTCATAACAGGTATAATAAACAGTTGCTGTGCCCTTGGGCTCCTTTCCTCAGCTACAGAGTAGGGCCAGCAGATGTTCTGCAAAATGAAGCCCTCCGTGATTATGGGATTGCTCAAAGGGCCATAATACCTACCCACCCCCAAGAGAATGAGTCAGTCAAGCAAGCTGGAATACTATTCCTATTTCTTATCAGTACAAACAGAAATCATAACACTGTTGGTAAACCATGCCACAAAATGGAGGCAAAGAACCAGATGCAAAACTAGCAGAAGAAATTGATACCTGGCGTGGCGTGATGGTCTGAGAGATCATGTGTAGTGTACCGAGGAGAAAAACCGTTCCATCAGACTAAAGGCCCATCTTCACCACCCGGTACTTTTGCCAAGCTAGAGGGTCTCAGGAAGAATGAAAATGGTGAAAAAGCTAAAAGGCAAACTGAGATCTTGGAGGCAGTGTGTACTATTGGTACTACTATTCTAGAAGGTTTACTCAGAATCAGTTGACAACATTCTATTCCTTCACAATTACATACTAAGTTTCACACTTCAGTTCAGAAAAATTGTTCATCTCATCAGAGTGACTTGCTGAGTCAAAGATTCTAAATTTCTTTTTTGTGCCTTGGACCAAGGCACCAAATATAAACCCTCTGTCTACTCAGTCTCTAAATATAGCCAAGAATTAAGATATTCCTGCTTCTGCATCCGAAATAATCTAATGGAATCAATTACTGTTTTGCGTAGATGACATCTGGTATTTGCAAATAAAACATGAAACATGAAATCCAACCAAAATAAGCACGAAACTAAAGTTTCCACCCATCCAACTATATCCTCAGTAAACGTAACAGTTTTGCATCACAGGGTGGGTTTTTCATATTTCTTACAGACTTCAGCTTAGAAGCTCTCTGAGAGAATGTAACACAAACAGAAGAACAGGGCTGATGACTTTGACTTCAGCCGGTGGTTAAGCTGGTGGAGTGAACACTTCATGGATTTACTGAGAACACTGTCCCATTGCTTGGGGTTTCAGCCTCATGCTTTTATTGATCAGTGCACCAGTCATACCAAGCAAAATCACTTTGTTTTTACAGTGAGACACAGCAAGGTTCAGAATGAACACCGATGTCAGCTGCAGAAAGGACAGAGTTTGAAGTGGATTAAATACCACTTTTTCCCACTTTGAGAGTAAGATCTTTCCCCATTATATTTGGAAGCTAAGGATAGTCCCACTATATAGTATCCATGTTTATAACTCATTTCAAAATATACCCCATTGCAGTGCTTCGCTGGCATTGCAATTAATGCTTGATTGTACTGGGGCCAGAATGCAAACTCTCCTTGGATGTATATACAGGATTTTGGGAAGTTCCTCACACTTTCTTTCTTTCTTCCTTCCTTAGGAAAAAAAAATCTTTACTGTGAGAGTGGTGAGGCACTGGAAAAGGTTCCCAAGAGAAGTTGTGGGTGCCCCATCCCTGGCAGTGTTCAAGGCCATGTCGGATGGGGCATTGAGCAACCTGGTCTAGTAGAAGGTGTCCTAGCTCATGGCAGGGAGATTGGAACCAGATGATCTTTTGGGTCCCTTCCAACCCAGGCCATTCTATGATTCTGACTCTGATTCTTTTCTTTCTTTTATCTGTTTCTGTTTTGTTGGGGTTTTTTTTTCAAGTATAGCCTAAATAGAAAAATATAACTGTACCTGCAATCAAGGACTTCCCTCTTCCTTCTCCAAATAATGCATGGCCAGAAAGGGGATGGGTTTTTTGCCTCCCCATACTCCAGAGCAGTTAGAACATAGCAAAGCAAGCAGCTCTGCTCTAAAGACTGGCTAGACTGGTTCTGAGCAACCTTGGAGGAAGCCATTTCTCCTGAAATGCTCACAATGGAGAGCCATATTTCCTCACAATTCTGTGTCCTGTCAGACTTGCAAACCTCTGAAACAGCTGGCCGTGGTAGTCCATACCAAAAGATAAATGCTGGAGACTTTTTGGTGGTTGAGGTTGCTGGGCAGGATTAAAGGTGTGGACCATTCCTGTGAAACCCCACTTCTGACTGTCCCTCTCTGCCATATTCTGTGTGTTGGGAGCTGCAGTAGCAGATTTTCTGCAGCTGCACAATTCCCACCTATTTCACTATCACTTGCTGACATTGTGAGCAGGAATGGAAGAAACTGGTCCCCACATTCTCCTTGCCTGCCTGATGTTTTCTCCCTTGCTCTGTCCAAGTGCTCACATCTTCCCGAGGTAAATGAGAAAGTCACTTGAAGCAAGTTAAACCAATTTTTTTTTCCTTTTCCCTCTAGACTAAATTTAAATCATGCCTATTCTTTTATCAAATTCACCAGGTACCTGTACAAATGCTGTTGCCAGCACAGAGAAGGGGGACAGCTCAGGTGAGGGAATGAGTGACTGTGAGCTGTGCAGGAGAAAAGGGAGAGGGATATTTATTTTAGTGGCAGCAGCATCTTGTGGTGTGGTAAAGTTTCTGTGAAACTACAGCAAAGTCACCAACTGTCATCATCACGTCTGAATGAATAAACTTCATCCTGCCCCCTTTATTTATAGTGTCACATATTCTAGCCATAGTACATTTTTTTATATACAGCTAAAATGGTGAAAAAATTCTTGACTTCAGGTACACAGGTGGAATGAATGGATTACAACCCAACAAATGCCTAAATATGGGTAACTTGCAAGTTTCTGAAACTAATAAATTTTGTTTGGTTTTTTTTTTGTTGTACAAATATTTCTAGAATCACTATCTTACTTGAAAGAAACAAACTTTCCATTTGGAAGTATCTGGCTTTAATTCCTCTAACCATAGTCATTGCACTTGCTGAAAAAAATACCAGTTCACAGCATGACACAGCTATCTATGAAATAATTTAACTGCATCGTGCACAGTCAGCAGAAGTTCTGCACTGTAATTTGGAGAAAGAGACTTCATACTGTCACTTACTCTCTGAGGTACATATTATGCTTCAACAATTTTCCTTCCTTCCTATCTATTGTAAAAATATGGGCAGTTATCCAGTTAACCTTTGTTAACACCAGAGGTTTGCCTTTGACATAAAAAAAAAAAAGGTGTGTGGTTTTTTTCTATGTAATTTTAATTTTCAAGAGCAGCTATAAACCACAAGTAATATCAATAGCATAAGCAGGTGCACCTACCATGGATAGTTAAATGGTTCTTCACTGTTTGATTTGACCAAAAACTTCAGAAATTACTTGATTCTACTCAGTGTCAGTAGACATGGAAAAGGTAGCTATGCAAGAAGCTGAAATAATCACCAACCTTGAGTTTTGGAGCATGAGTTTGAGTTCTGAAGCTTAGTATCCTTGCTATGTGTCGTTGTGTGTAAGCTGTCTAGAAGGACATTATTAAAGAATAAAAACCTCGGGAGTTCTAGCAACCATGTAAATCAAAACTCTCATAGCTGCTGCTTGAGTGCATGTCGAAGAAGTGGCACATCTCTTGTTTGTCTTTGCATGGTGTACCCAGGTGGCAAATCAATCAGATTTTGCCTTTCCCCAGCACTCCTGGCTGTAGCAGGATGCCCTGGGAGTGTGGAACACAGTGCATGCTGCTCACACCAGGCCATCTCCACCCGCTTCTGTTTTAAACCAGGCTCTTCCCCACAGTAATCTGTTAGTACTTTTTCAAAGGCAAAAGTACTAAATTTATTCTAATTTATATGTTTGTACTAGTCATTATTCTGGGAAACTTATAGTTGTTGTACAAAGATGTGAGCCATTAGAAGGACCCTGACATCTAAACCATCCTAAATAATGTAACTTAGCAATAAATGTTTAACTTCTTTTGAAAACTAGATAATGCATGGTATACTACTTTCAGCTGCATATTTCAAGTCACTGGGAGGAAAAAAATCTTGGCCTAACAAAACCTAGGAAAAATTGGCAATGAGCAAGAGAAAATATGTGACCAGAAAATAGTCTCAAAGGTGTATAAGTATTTTATAAATATGTATTTGTTATTAATTTTATTTACAGAGAATAACTCTTAAGTACCAAGCCTCTCTGTTATAACATATAAAAATCTTGGCTCTTACCAGACAGCTGCCCATGCTATAATATCATTTGCATCAATTTCATTGGTCCAGCATAGGCTAAAGAAGTCAAAAAGTTAAAAAGATCAATTTCCAACTCATGTTTAATGTGAATAACGATCCTGCTGTATTTTTAGCACAATGGAAAGGGCTGTGATAGTCCTGTGGTAAGGAACAAGCCAGTCCCTCCCAAGTGCCACACAAGCTGTGTGGCTTGCTGTCAAAACCACTGGTGATAAACAGCCCTTTGAGTCCAGCCAAAGCAGTAAGAATGGGCGCGATTCAGCGGCACAGGAGCGTAAGCGTGTCACTGAGCTCTGGACTTCTGGAAACTGCTTTTGACACAGTGGAACTATTTCTCGGCCGGCTCAGTTGTTGGTCACGTGCTTTTGTTGCCATGAGCTGTGAGAACCGGTTGCATCAGACATTGCTGTAGAAATGTGAATGTAATTTATGACGGCCCATAGTAATTCTGTACATCTCTTATGTCTGTGTTCTTATAGCCACTTGGGCACTGAAGTAGCTGAAATGAGAAAGAGGCAGCAGTCACAAAATGAAGGAACATCAGCTGTGTCTCAAGCACCTGGAAACCAAAGGCCCAACAACACATGTTGCTTTTGTTGGTGCTGTTGCTGCAGCTGTTCATGGTATGTCCTGTAGTATATTTGCTTCCATATCCACCACAGGTAAACAATGAGAATGGAAAGCACTGGGAACATGTTAACTTCTGGGAGAGGAGGCACAATTTAACCTTTCACTTTAAAATTTGAATTAAATATTCCCTGATTTGGTTTGACATCTTGTGATGGGGAAGAGGAAAGAATAGTAAATTCAAGCTATATTTACCCTACTTAAGCCATAACTAAATGAGGAAATTTCGGTTGTAAAATATGTGTTTGTGAGTGAGAGACTCAATGATGAATATTTTATGGCTTGCATTCAAAACATTTTTTTTTTCTGCTTGTAGTTTTGATAGTGCAGTTCTCTGCATTCAGGAGAATAAAAGGGAGATGGTCATAAATGTGAATATGTGGTGTCCTGTTACATTACTAATATAAATTCTGTAAATCTGAAAACATGAGCCCTAAATTCCACTTTATCTTTTAAATAGAGTGGCATAATTTTAGTGGCTGCTTGTCCCTTCCTCAACAAAGAGTTCACTTGTAAAGTCAAAGATTTAAAGTCAGTTTCAGAAATAGCTTTAAATTCTCAGTGTCTTGAGATGCATCAGGGCTTTATTTTTATTTTTATGAATACAGTATTGAAATATAAGGTAAATGACATGCAGTACTGTTCAGAGCCTGTACATCATATTAACTAGACAGTTCCATTCAGTTTTTTGGAGTAACCATTCCTCTGTGTATCTGTGTTATTTTCACTTCAATCAGCCATCTGGCTCCAGTCTAAGGCTATTTGCCTCCATATATTTAAAAATACATACCAGCATGTATGCCCTAGGTACCAAATGGGACAGGTTTTTTTCCGAGATACTGCCACATCCTGGAGGCAGTAGCAGAGTAGACCTGCCTTGGCTGTTACTTCCAGTTTCACCTGGAAGCAGAGTATATTTGGAGCAAGGATGAGCCAGAGCTCATGTTTTACCAAGTTACTTTGCAATATGTTCAATCCCTATTGTGAAATAGGTGGAAGTGTATTAAACAGGAAATAAAGAGAGGGTGTTTTGTCACTTTTCTCTCTGCTCTGGGGCAAGGGCACAATATCAGCTATACTGTTACAAGCCAGAGATTCATTTACCTCAATATCCTATTTCAGGAAATGACCTTTATCAGACACCACAAGGAAAGGATAAAACAAGTAGCCATGCACCTCCTCAATCTACCCACAGTAAAACACCTCACAACTACTGTCAATCTGCAACTTAGGGATTTCCTGGCCCAGAGTTCATTTCTGTATGGTTTAGACACATTGATAGAATTTTCTTTCCTTAATTTGTCTCAAACCATTTTCTGAAGCGACTTCCTGAACACATCTAAACTTTTGGCATCCAAGGTTTTCTCTAGCAATAAGTTCTACAATGGGCTTGTGCACTCCATGAAGTATTACTCCCTTTTATTTGTGTTAACCTACTAGAAACTAATTTCATTTGATGCTTCGTTGTTCTTATGTGAAGAACAGTGACTAATTGTTCCCAGGATGGTCAAGATTTTACAGAGCTCTCTCATGTCTCCCTTCAGCTGTTTTTTCTTCCACAGTCTATTTTAATCTCAGTGATACAGAAACTGACCCAGACCATGATTTATCCTTATCTGTCCTATTTACTCACCTACCTTGTGTCCCTCTATGTACCTTTCCTATTCTACTATTTCCTGTCTGAAATGTGTGACTAGATCTGCTTTCGTGGTCAAGACATGGGTGCACCATGTTTTGTTTTTGCTCTTGAGTTTTGTTACTAATTCCCAGCACTCAGCTTATTTTTTAACAGCCCCAGAGATGATGTTTTCATGGAATTATCCACCCTGAATACAACATCTCTTTCCTGAATGGAAATAAAGCCCATCGTTGTGCATGTACAGCTAGGGTTGGCTTTTGCCTTGCATACTAGAATATGAATAGCCATAAAGTATCAGTCTAATTGCTAAAACTTAAAGACAACTAATTTTATTTTTTTAGTATGCTGTAACTCAAGAAATCTTATTTGACAACTATATTCTATTTTGAAGCTCCTGTGACCCTTAGAGTGTCTCCAGTCCTTAGAAGGCAATGGTGTTATATATGTAAACAGCTCATGCATATTAAATCCAAATTAGAGTGATTATTGATTTAAAACATAGGATGTACCTTCAACTGCTCTAGTAATTGTTTTTACTGTCTTTCAGGGCTTTTCATGGCTTGAGGTTGGAATTTTTTTTTTTTTTTTTTGCAAAGTAGATTAGACTGAGCATAGAGAAATCCTGTTAGCTAGTTTTCAAGATTAAGTCAAATAAGTGATCAAAGGAATAGTTACATCACTCATGTTTGCTAAAATCAAAAAGACAGAAAAGGTGATGTAATAAGTATTTTCCAGCTCTATCTTCTATGATTCTGTAGCAGAAACTCCATGAGAGGAAAGATGGGACAAAACTTTGAAAAAAGCAGTGTGAAATGTTTCAGAATCTCAGATAAAATGAAGCAACTGAATGTGATGCCAAATTTGTTTTGTAAATCAGAACTGTCCAGGAAGAATACAGATTACTGTTCTTGCCTCAGTTGTCTACACTAAAAAACTACAAAAATAATAATAATTTTTTAAAACAAATAAATAACTTTATTATTCTCTCATATATAGGGGATTCTAGCTAATTAATTCTCCAGGGTAGTTCTCTGTAATAGAAAATCTTAATCAACAATTGTAACAGGTTCTCTGGACCTAATGTAATTACATGCTTTCCCTAGTTCCACAGTTCTTTATATTTGAGTAACATGAATTTCTCAAGAGATACCTGTCTGGAAATGTTGCTGGATTCATTAATGGAGAAGGCAATGTTCTATCAAGATTAGCATTTTCTTCAGTTTTTCCACCTCTGTGTGACTGATGATAGCTCTTACATCACTAACCTGTTATTGCCTCAACTTCCTCACCACTCACAGAAATTAGGGGAGTATATGCCGATTTTAGTAAAAAAATTTCCCTTTTTCCTGTTCAGAGAATTAGTTCAATAGTTCATATATCCAAACAAATCATTAGAATTCTGAAAATATCTTTTGTGAATCACATGATGCTTGTTTTCTTCTGTTCTACCCTGTGTTACAATCAGAATAGGCATTAAGTCTTCGGTTTGCACAACAGCATAGGCAAATATTCACACCTTTGTTTGGGGAAATAGTATCTTGCCTAATAGAGACTTGTTAAGAGCAAAAAATTAGATTGAGAAATTATTCGGCACATCTTATTACAAACCTTTTTTTCTGTTTTTCTCTAATATATTTTTCTTAAAGATAACAACTATTTGGAGGAATTTTCTATTGTTATGGGATAATCCTTCTAGGTAGCTCAGCCCCAAGCAGATGCTTACTCACTCCTCACCAGCAGGGTGGAGAAGAGATTCAGAAAAGTGAAAGCAATAAATGTCTTTCATCGATACAAAGAGTTTAATTGATAAGGCAAAGCTGTGTGCACAAGTAAAGCAAAACAAAAAAATCATTCACAGCTTCCCATCTGTTCAGCCATGTCCAGGAAAGCCAGGCTCCATCACGGTGCAGTGACTTGGGAAAACAGACACTACAATTCTCAACCTCCATCCTTCCTTTTTTGTCTTCAGGTTTTATTGCAGACCACAATGTCATATGGCACGAAATATCCTTTTGGTCAGTTGTGGTCAGCTGTGTCCCCACACAGCTTCTTGTGTACCCCCAGCCTGCTCACTGACAAGGCAATGTGAGAAACAGAGAAATCCTTGATGCTATGCAGTGACTGCTTAGCAGCAGCTATAACATTAATGTGTTATCAACACTGTTCTGGTCAAAAATCCAAAACATAGGACCATAAGGATTCCTATGAAGAAAATTGTCTCCATCCCAGCCAGACTCAGTACATCCATTGGCACTGATAACCATCAGGACAGTAAATTGTTCAGTTTACAGGGACAAAGGAAGACTTTTTACCAAAGTTTGCTTAGATTGAAAAAGAATGGAGATTAACAGGATTATTCAAATGGTTATTTTATTTTAATAGGTACGCGCAAGATGTTGCCCAACTAGTTTAAGCTCTCAACTTGTTTCTGAGTACAAGTAGTGAAGGAAACAGTCCTCCTCAGTGGAAAAAAATAAAGTGCCTCTGAAGTTCCCAACAGGAAACGCATGTCCCCTTACAGCAGAAGCAGATGATACATCCCTGTGAAGATCTTCTACAGACCTCCCTCTCTTCACTGACCAGACATAGAACTTAGGCACTTATTTCAGGAAGACTGCCTAATTAAAGCAGCTAACAGATAAGTATCAGTCACATACCTATGGTCCTGGACTGAATCACCCCGTATCCTAAGCTTTTGCAAAGCTCCATTCCAGTAGAGGACAGAAGAATGTGCTTCCTTATGAGGTGCGATTTCAATGACTTGGATAGCCTGAGACTTGCAAAATCTGCCATTAGTCTTCTAACATGACAATCCATAATTTCCTCAATTACACTTTCTCCAGAGTTGCCCATTTAGTACTTTATAGTTTTGAGCTCAGCTTGAAGGCGTAAGGGGCGTAAGCCTGCTATTTCACCTCCCCAACCTTATTTAGCAATCCATTATTTGAGCCTAGTGAGCAGACACGAAACCAGCTGTTCTCTTGCAAATACTTGTAAATTAATTCTTAAAAAAAACCTCTTCCGGCGCTAGCACAGGGAGGTTGGCTTTTCTGCCAATTTTATTTTGCCTCCTCCTTTGTCTCCTACCCAGGGCAGGAGCCACATCTTTTTATCCCCTCTTCCTTTCATAAGGTGCTCAGTGAATTTGAAAACTGTGGGACACTCTGATGCCCAATAATCTGTCTCCTTCTACTGTACACAGAAGGCTCAGAAGGGATCTGACATCTACCTTGCAAGACACCTTAGCAGTATGGCAGTCTGGGGGACATGAGAAGGCTTCCAGGGGATAAGTGAAGATGATCACTTAGCTTCACTTGTACCTTGATCGACGTGAGTGAGCTGAAAGGCCTTTACCCGAAACGGTAACCATGAAAACTGCTGAAGACTTGTGGAAGACAGTTTCCCACACGTGATAGATGCCAGGGAAGTTAGGGAATTTGCCATCTTGGCAGTAAGAAACAGTTGCTCTTGGCAAGAAATCTCTCTCCTCAGTTCTTATAACTTGTCTATGACTGCTGTGAGTTACTCTGAAACTTCTTTGCTACACAAATATTTTTCTTTATTAAAGGGAACATTTTCCTTGCAAGGGTTTTGCAGTTTACTTATACCTACAAGAAAGTATTTCTGTCACTTGTGCCATGAATATGAAATCGCAGACACAGTTCTAAGAACAATTTTAAATTGCATTAATATTTGTTCTCTAAGGGGTTTAGTGTTTACCTCCTCCTAACAAACAGTGTGCTCTAAATGTAAAAAAAACCAACAAAAAACCCTACTTTTTGTGTTTTTGCACTTCCCACCTCTCCAGTACTTTGAGAAGAATAACATTTTCCTGGCATATTCAATGTTAGTTTGCTATCAAAAAATTGTGTCAAGGCTTTGCATGAGTCTAAACAAGATAATCTCTGGGGGCTACAGTCATGGCTGCTTTATTTTATTTAACTGCGGTAGAAAGTTCGAAGGACAGAGAAGCAAAGAAAGGATGGAAACAAAAAACAATTTAATGCAATAAATTATACGTGTTCATAAGTATGTGGAAAGCAAAACTCATATCCTTCTTCCCATGCCTGTCTACAGCAGAACTTTCAGACTAGGAGCAGACTAGAGGTGGGCTGGTACAAAAAAGTCACCCAGGTTCCAGGATTGTGTTAAAGCTTCTAGCAAGAAAAGAAAATCTTTATCTTTGAAACAAAAGCACTGATTTTGAAAAATATATTTTGGCTTTTGATTTTATTTTTAATTCTTCTTTTCCTCCCTGAACATATAGGACAACATGTCTGAAACAGATGTACTCAATTCTCTGTGTTTTACCTTTTCAAAACATCACATCTGTGAAAAAGCAAATATAGAAAAAAGCATCAGGAATTCTTTTTCTCTAGTGCAGAATACAGAAGTGCAGACTACTGTACTCTATTTTACTGAAATAGAAGGTGATATTTTTAAAAATATTTAATGGGAAAAGATGTTCCAATCCAAGCCTTTTTATACTTTAAAATATCACAGAACACCCTTACATTTTTATCACTTGCTATTGCAGAGGTCAAAGATGACATTCCATGTCTTTCCTGGGAATAATTTATCCTGAAGGAGAGAAGGCTTAGGAACTCATGCTTTGTGCGACTATGGGACAGTACCATCTCATTATCAGAGTGTGATGGGCAGCACTGGTGCTTTCTTAGGAAAGTAGCACCAGTTCTTTGATGAATAGTATTTAAAGCTGAATAAAATCCATTATTTGGCTTGTCACACAAGCTACTGAACATGATATTCATGAAAATCAGTCTTAAATCATCTTGTCTTTAAATCCACATATCCCAGTGCTTAGGCCATGAGAGAAAGCTGGCAGACATTCCTATTGTTGATGGAATGCACCATGGGGTGAGTGTGGACTGAGAATTTAAATACCTAGTCCTCAGAAATGGACCCCTCAAGGCTCCCTGAGATACTTAAAATAAAAGAATTAAATTCTCAGCATTTGGAAAGATAATCAGAATACACACTAAAAATAAATAGCTTGTCAAGTTGTTTTTCTCATACTTCTGTAAGTCAACAGTACTTATTAAATACTACCCAAGTAAAGCATCTCTTTTCCCTTCAAAGCAAAAGAAAAGGATGATCTCTAAACTGGAAAAAAAAAATCAGAGCAGGGAAGCATGTCTTCCTAATAAGTATGAAATTTAATAAGCTCATTCTCCTTTACAGTTAGGACAGGGGAAGTGATTTTGCTGGAAATTTATGGAAGTTTAGGTCCTCAGGGCAGGCTGGGGACAGGTGGCTCTGTGCATGCTTGTTTATACAACTCTCCTAGGGCAACATAGCCTGACTTGCCATCCTCTGGGCTTGTACCCTTCTGTGACACTGGGCCAGATTGTCAGTGTTAGCCTAATAATTCCTGGAAGCCTGCTCTCTCCTTGAGCCAGACCACAAATTTACCTCATATGTGATTCAATACGCAGCTTATCCCAAAGCTCCAGACTGGCGAGTAAAGGCAGCTTTGACCACTTCTTGCACCTCCCTGGGAGGCAGATGTGAAATGCTACCTTTTCAAAAGAGGGGGGCACATTTCTTTGCCACAAGGTGTAAAGGTAGGTGGGTTCAGAGATATGCTAACTGCTCCTAACTACTAGTCTATAATTTTTCCTGCATCTGCTTCTAGAGAGTAAGATGTGAATGCAGGAAAACAAGATGTTACTGGCAAACCAAAAGAACTTCAGAAATAAAATTTACAGAAAACAAAAATTTAATGTAAAAACAACTAAAGGAAGCTTAAAGTTAACCTATTGAATCTCATGAGAACCTGTCTTGGTCACTGTGGAGCCCTCTTCTAAATTAATCAAATACATCTCACCTCCCCTCATCAAAAAGCAGCTAAGAAATCTTTTAATCCAAGCTCATGCACCACCTTTTATCTTCTTCCTTTCTTCTTCTCAGCCTCCTGCCACCTACCTTCAAATTCCTACGGAAGCACAAGCTCTTGCACAGCCTTGGAGTAAGGGCAGGGACAGTGAGCCACCAGCTGTCACAGCAGAAAGGGGTTTCCACAGGAAATTTGCCAAGAAGTAGATTTGATGCAGGCCACTGCTTTCTGGGACATGCAAAGTAAATCAAAATCATGTCCTTCTCTAGGAGGAAGCTGTAAGCTACACAGTGCATTTATTCTGGCAAGTGGTGCAAAGGGGTAATCACTAAGACGCTGCCAGTCTACCATGAAATCATGGTGGAAGCACAAAGATATACAAGATGCTACACAGATGTTCAGCATATATAAATAATACCAAATTAGTTTCCAACCAAGAACCTTGGTTTGGAAAAACGTTTAACACTGTAAACTGAGTCCAAGTCCATGCAAACTGATAAATGTTTCTATTTTCAAAGGTATGAGGTAAACTTGTTTCTTCCCATAATGAAATAATAAAAATAGAAGGCTAATGAGAAGAGTGGAGCAACAGCTTCTAATGCAGCTGGTCTGTTAACTTTCATCACAAGCCAGTGGTAGAATCCTCATTAACATCAAAACCAGCCCTGGGCTCTCTGTGCCAAGCTTTCCTAGTATCAGGATTTTATTCTTAGTAATTTAAACTTCGAAAGTTCATTTCATTCTGAGGAACAGATGGAGGCTCATGTGTTTACTGACATTTTTCCCCATCTGTGATAACACAAGCAGGTTAGAGGATGAGTAGATTGTAAACATAATAGATTAGCAAAATTTAAATAAATGTTTCTGAAGATTCACAAATGAAATGCAGATTTCTTTGTGTGTAGCACTACTAAGATACAAACCCCTGATCAGTCTAACTGCAGAAAATAGTCCTATTTCAAGCAAACATTTCTGTAAAGAAAATTACAGTGAAAAAAATCAGAATTGCAGTTCTTCTAAATTGAAGAATAAATACATGCTTAGAGGGGATTTGGGATTACACAAGGCTCGTTCTAATTCAGTGCTGCAAAAGATACCAACAGTAGCTCCTTAGAAGGAGATAGCAGACTAAATCTAGTTAACTTTAGAAAATGATCTTGATTCTGTCCTGGCACAGCACACAAGAGTGTATTCAGGGACAGCTGCTCTTGAGGAGACTGGAGGGAGAGAAAGCAGTGGCAGAATCACTTCCACTGGTGAAAAGCAGCTTGATGTCTCTTCTGAGGCTGTTTAAGAGATGGATTGCTTCAGAGCATCAGCACCTTGGCTCTCCCTCACCCTCCATACCCATTTCCCACCTGCCTGTGCCAAAATGCTATTCAGCTTGGTGTCTGTGGAACAGTGGCTGAAGGAAGATTCATAATGTCATGACAGATTTTCTGTCACCAGAGCACAGCTTGACTGTTGCTGTGGAGAAAAGAAAAAAAAAAAAAAGAAGTTAGGAGTGCTGAGAATGCCTGAGTCCAGCTTACGCTGTGATTTTCAGATACTAGGCGTTTGGAGCCTTTGAAATCTCCCCTGACAGGGTTTGGGCTGGTTTTGGTTTTCTTATGACAAATTTGCAATTAGATATTTACACAAAGATTCATTAACTCAGAAGTCCATGGAAAACCACATAAAAGGAGAAGTACGTGAAAGGTCACAATGGATCTGGGATCAAAATATAAGCTGAAGTAAGGCATGTTGATAGATGGTAAAGTTTTAAAGGTGCCAAAGTGCCCTTGCAAACCCTCTGAACTTTATTCATTGTGGAATAATAAAAACTTTAATATTCAACACGCAAAAACAATAACAAAACACCCTTATCCAAATTAAACACACTGACAGTGTCTATACCAGTAAAGTAAGCAGGGCCAGGGTCTAACATGGGCTGCAGTCAGCCTGTACAGTAAATTGTTAGCACGTGTAAACTCCCTGGCAGAGGTTTGGCCAGTGCCAAAGTGCAGTCTCAGCCAATGGCCTGTGGCAGGTGCAGAAACCCTGCTTTGGGTCTGGGTTTTAGTGGACTGGGGCTATGTGGTGCCAGGCAACCTCAGGACTCTCCCAGACCATTTTATCTGCAAGAAAAAATGCAGCCTGTAGTTCCAAACCAAAAGAGAAAAAAATTAGGCTACTAAATTCTGTCAGCAACAGAATTTCCATCTTTCATAGGTTTATTTTTTAACCATGTATAATTCCAAATCGGTTTAAAATGTCAGTTAAAAGAGGAATAAATGTCTAGCACTTTAAAGAGAAAAAATTGAGAATATTTCATGGAAATGAGTCTGGACCCCTAGCAGGTAGCACTTATTAGATGGAGATCCTCTCACTAGGAAAGTGGGTCAGACATTCATTATGTGAGTCAGAAAGGCAAAGGAGATATGAGTCTTGTCTAGTCACCCTTAATAATTCCATAGCACACATATTTGTCTAGATGGCAGCTCTGGTTCTTCTGAAATACCAGGTTGAGGGCCTGAGACTGGCAGATGCTGAGCACCCATTAGGGAAGAATGGGTAATTTCAGTTCTTGTTGACATCCATGCTGAAAGTGCTTCCCAGCTGAGGGCCTTGTCTAACAAAATTTGGAAACTAGAACCAATAAAACAGATGTCTTATATACACAGACTGGCATGGAGGGTCTCAATCCTGTTTTTATCTGGAAGAATGTTTAGTGGGAGATCCCTCATCTTACTTGACCGTGATGTGGCTAAGTGTAAACTAGTTTAGTTTGGGCTAATTTCATAAAATATGGTGTTCATAAATATCATAGTAGGAACTATCCTTTGAAATTTCCTAAAGCTCTCTTTAACTGGATTACTTTGCAACACCTTATGAAAAGAAAAATGTGAATTTAGTATGGATGTTTCCAGGCATCTCTTCCCATTTGGAAACTACATCTAAGTCTATGGAATCTATCTACATTACTGAAGGAGTGACCCTATTCAAGCTCAATTTTTTACTGTTGCTCCTACTTTAATATCTGAAAACCAAGAGTAATAAAGAAAAAGCCACTACAGAAACTGAGACTAGGCTCATTTATCAGAATTAATTGAGACCATTAGGCTTGCTTGGTAGTGATTTGGAGGGCTTTTATTCATCTAGCTACCCTTTCAAGGGATACAATTTCCATTTCTTTGAACACTACAGAACTGTCACTTTTAATTGTCTCAAATATATAAAGGAATTGCTTGTAAAATAGCTGTAGCCAGGAGTAAGGACACTGCAGATTGTCTAGTAATTAAATGTATCCATCATACAAGATGGAATATGAATGGTAATATTATTCTGAAGGAAGGAATGAAGCCGACAGCCAGACTAGAGATCTGTTGGGTGACCTGACAAGAGAAATACATCCTTGAGTTGAATATTGCCTAAAGCAGAAACCATCTCTAAAGTAAAGGAAGAAAGCTACAGTAACGCCACTAAAAATCATTGGCAAGCAAACTTTGGCAAGCCTTGGGTTTCTTACCTGTACAGAAATTACATTCTACATATAAGAACAAAAATATCAAAAAAGTATCCTAGAAAGGACTAAAAGTTTACAAAAGTTGTAATTACTTCTGTTGTGGCTATCATTATGTAAAAGTAATAAAAATCTCTTTAAGGTAAAATCCGGCAGAAAGTATATTTTCTTACAGATTTTCAGAAGAACAAAATATTTTAAGTAAAAAAAGAGTTTAGGAAAGTCAGATTGCTTTAAATCACTAGTTCTTTCCTCTCTTGTACAGTTACAAATTTTCCTCAGTGCAGGTCTAAGTTTGAGGGAGATACTGTCCTTTATTTCAGAAGTTCAAGCACAGCGCACACTGGTAGTTTCCATCTGCCTTCGAGCTCCTGCAGAGCTGCAATATCTGCAGGTAGGTAGATTAAATCAGTCACAAAAGAGCAGAGGAAGAAAACAACACATTCAGCAAGGCTGTCCATTAAAAGGGCCAGCCCTCTTTCACGTAACATTTAACCTGCATTGACCTTGAGAACAGCTCTCTCCTTCATTCTGAAGTCATCCTGAAATGTAAATATAATTGCATTTTTTTAAGTAGCCCCCCCAAAATATTCCTCAATTGCAGTCTCTTTTTAAATATGTTGTTTGTGGCACTGCTGGCCACACCTGGAGCATTCTATCCAGTTCTGGGCTCTTCATTGCAAGAGCCCTGGATATACTGGAGAGTCCAGCAAAAGGCCTCTAAAATGATTGAAGGACTGGAGCACCTCTCCTGTGAGTAGAGGCTGAGGGACCTGACATGGTGCCACCTGGAGAGGAGAAGGCTCGGAAGGATCTTATCAATACATATAAATACCTGAAGTGAGTGAACAAAGAAGATGGAGCCAGGGTGTTTTCAGTGACAGGACACCAGGGGCAAGGAAAACAAGCTGTAACACAGGAGGTTCCCTCTCAACATCAGGAAAGACTGAACTTCATGCACTGAACTCAGTTTTAAGACTGAAACACAGATCTTAAATGTTTGCCAAACATTTCGGGGGGGGTTTTTTGTGAGTATTTTAGAACATTCCTTTTATCATGGGTTTTCCAGCAGGTTAGTTTTTCCATTACCGATACACTTCTGAACATTTTCTAAAAGACAGAGAATCAATATAAAAATTACATCAAAGATCACATTGCAAATATCAATCTATGATGGAAGATATATTGACATGTGGATTTTTAATTCTACAAGGCTTTGCTTTCAAATTTTTCATGGGATCCAAAAAGGAAAATGTAGTTTGGACAAATTTGACAATTTGTCTGCCAAGCACACACTAATTTCAACTCTGATGGAAAATATATAAGAAAAATATAACTCATGGCTTTAGAAAGATTTTTGTGTTGTTTTCTTCCTCTGCTCTTATGTGACTGTTAATCTGACTGTCCCTTATGAAGAGAAAAGGTTACCAGATTTTATATCTATTCCATTTTGAAACATTAAATATACAGGAAAGGGAAGAGAGTGAAACACTGCAGGTTTGCTAAAACCTTTTAAGCACTTGCTTTACCGAACGCATCCCTCTGTGACTTACTTTAGTTTAGCCCTCATATTTTAGTAAAGATGATCTACCTTCACGGTGCCATGTGGGATGCAATTTAATAACCTTATATAACGATCTTACATAAACTCCAAAATCTTGGCCAAGACCTCCCATTGACAAAGGGATGATTATACTCTTAAGCAGTAGATCAATTGGGTTCAATTCTGCTTCTACTCAAGCTGAGGAATAGCACAACATAAATACTATCAGGACAGAGCTAAACATCTTAACTGACTAGACCTTAATAGCCTGAGGCATTCCGGATATCTTAAACTGTGATTTCCACCAATCTCCCTTTTTTTTTATGGTTTATAGTTGAATCTGTATTGACTTTTGACCAGTTAGGCTGAATGCTACACAGTATTAAGAAAGCACAGCAATTGAAAACCCGTAAGAAATTGAACCCACTCTCCCCCACATTCAAAGTATGGCAGGAAGATACAATCTCAAATGAACTGAGAAGTTTCTTGTTTTTCATGGGAAAGTTCACAACTCTCAACATAGATGATCTGGCCTTATCATAAGCCTTCGAACAAAAGAACTCACAGAACTTAGTCCAGGTTTTCACAAGGAAGAAAGGTAGTACCCTATTCATCTGTAGCATTTTAAAGTGTATTTCCTTCTGAAATTTCCTTCCTTCTTAAATATCTCACAGGGCTAAAAGCTATTCCTTCACACAGAAAAGTCAAAATAGCACTGCAAGAGCAGCACTAAAGAACAAACACAGGAGAATAGGCAGTGATTTTTTCAGCCACCCTGGATTGCTGCTACAGCATTGGTGTCAGAAATAAGACAGTGAATGGGCCAAGATACCCATGTGTTGGCACAAGGGGTTTTGCCTACATCTCTGTTCCTGTGTCCACACACTCCACAGCCATACTGTCAATGCTACTCTTCTAGAAATCTCAGGACTGTTTTAGGAATACAAGGATACTTTAAATACAAAAGACAAATGCATTTTGTGCTGTGCTTTAGGATTTTAATGCTTTGGGATATTAATGCTGTAAGGCATTGTTCTTCTCACTTCTCTCCACAGCTCTTAGTATAAACACAATTCTGAGTGAAAAATGGAGATGCTGTTTGCAGTACTCTGAGAGATGAGGCTCTAATAAATACTCCACGTATCATGAAGTTAAGAGTTATAGCTGCTGGATTTCCTGATGAACTGTTTTCTTAATAGAAAATCTCTTTTCTTGTAATCAGAAAGCCTACTGGAAAAGAAATTTGCTATGACAGAATGTAATTTTTCTAAAGAGCTTCTTAAAGTTAAGCACAATATTTCATTTAAATCTATTCTTTTATTACATTAACTAGAATTACTCACAAAAGAATAGTTAGAATAATGGTAACTAACAATGAATAAAACAAAGGCAACTGATTTTTTCATTTTAAATTGTAATAATAATTATTTTTAAAACTATCAAAAGCAATTATGAAATGTCATTAAACTTTTCCACAAAGTTGTTCCACTATCTTGTTAGAAATCCAATTCAGAAGTAACTTAATTTTAACTGCCAAATCTGTGCAAAACACAGACTCTGTTCCATTCAGCTGCATTCTCCATAAAACCCTGGCCTGTGAAACAGCTTCTGCATCCATCCTGGGTAGCAAAAATCAGACCAGAAAATTTATACCTTGCACTTCCGCTTGGCCCACAGGATTTATGGTATGCAGAAACGTGTGTATGGGAGCCAGAAGTCTGCCTGCATGTAGTATTACTGGATGCTGAGCAGAGGATCCTAAGCTTTTTCGTTGAAAGCATATTCACAGCACATAGAAATGCCCAACTGTCTGTTACAGACTGTTTCTCAGCTGTATGCTCTTCAAACAGAGATGAGAAAAAAGGAAAAATATGAACTACAACACTACACACACTACAACATAACAAACTGAATCAAAGGGGAAAATACAACCAAGAAAAATTGGAAAGGAAAAATTGTAGGTTTTTTAGCCATTGGAAGAGACAAAGCATTGGAAGAGAGAAATCACTTATTACATTTTATCTTACTTTTTGAGACCTATGAGAAAAAAATAAACCAAAAACAGGCCAGTTATTACTGCAGCTTTTATAGTTACAGGCTAAAACAATGAGCCCACACTGTAAGCTGAACAAAGAGCTGGAAGGTTTGTGACTCCTCATTCTACCCCTCACCTGATGCTTTGAAATATTGGAGGAGTTTTAACTGTAATACAAAATCTTCAGGATGGTTAACTTGCAAATACTTGCATTATTAAAAAAAAAAAAGTTTGGGGTTTTTACTTACATGAGGTAAGACTCACATAATCAGATGTCAAGTTTATAAATTCAACTTGCAAACACATACTTTTTTTCACTCTAAAACACCTGAGTCCAAGCTGGAGTCTATGCTTGTTTGGTTTTTTTCTCTTAAAAAAATTTGGATCATACATGCCTCTTGCACCATCTTAGCACCTAAGGCAAATGTAACTCTGGCACTCAGAAAACTTAGCACCACAGGTACCTGGACTTTTTGAAAGGAGTTTATAGTTTCAGTGAATACTGCCAAGTAGGCTGATTATAGCCTTATGGTAATTGTTGGCTTTCCCCCAACAGACTGCTTTCCTATGTCAGTCTGCTAAACACAATCTCATCATTTAGTTTTAAGCACATGACAATTAATTTTTCACTCAGAGTAGGATATAGCTATTTTTCCTTAAATTTCTGACTTGTTTTCAATATAAAATTTTACATCCTACATTTCTTTATTGAATTCAGTGAAAAGCGGTAAATCATTATCTTGTTAAAGAATTAGGATTGACACTAATGACAAAAGAAAACTTCACTTTTTTTGCTCTGATTCTTATTTATAAAAAAAATTATTATCTTCTGCTGACTGAGTTAAGACCAGATTCTGATCAGCTTAAGCAAATTATTCCATAGGCTTTTGACCACCATTCCCCATCAAGGTCTCTCACAGCCTACCAAGGCAAACATATGGGAATAACAAGTTTACTACACATCATTTGTGTTCGCCCTGCAGACCTGCAGGCATCCATGCAAGCCTCCACTCCAGAATTCATTTATTACCACAGATTTGGCTGACGTTTTGAATATAGTGGCGTAATTAGAAGAGTCGTAGAGCTTTAGTCTGTCTTGCTATTCTTACAAGGACATAAACTCAGAGGTCAGACAAGAGATGGATCCCCTTTCTCTCTAATACAGACAGGGGCCTGAAGGATATACTGCAAATTTATCTGAGCCTATGAAAATGTCTAATAAAAGGCATCACCTCTTCATAAAAATAATTATTATTGGTCTAGTTTTTCTCAGAATGATCATTCTGGATATTATTCACTTAATGTAACAAAAAAGTTAATTCTTTTCCTAACTTTAATAGAAGCAGGTTTTTTACCCTTTACTCAGTCTCCAAAAAAAGAGTTATCCTTGGATAACATTGTTCATGTAACATTTCATTCTCATCGATGCCTATTTTTGTGACATTAAAAGGGAGATAGAAGACAGTGATTTGAGATTAACATAGCTGTATTGCTCTTTATGAATAGATCACAATAATATTGCAGTTATTTTTCATTATTATTGCTTTGCACAGTGTAGCAAAATCATCATTCTCCTCTGTGCATAAACAAACACAGTCCTGACTAGTATTCAGTGACATCAAGCTTAAATATTCCAGCTGTCAGAAAAAAACAAGGTGACAAAATGATTTTGAGTCATAGGTTAAATCAGGTTTCATAAAAGAAATTAAAGAATCCCAGTATAGTTGTCTTTTCCATTATCATACAGCATATGGGATATTGGGACCACATCCATCTCTGACATCTAACAGAGCATTTAGGAGTGAGCTTCTGAATAGAACTGTGCAAACAGTTGATTTTTCAGTGACTGACTGTTGAACCACAGCATTGAAAACAGTCTGATCAGATTGAACTACAATCAAAAATGAAAAAGATACTAGCATGCAGGTTTTTTGCATCTGAAATAAAACCGGCAAAATAATATTTCTGTTCATATAGCATGTTTTAAGCCAGGCACTTGTAAAAAAAGCAAAGGAATCAGAGAGCATGGAGATCAGCAGGAATACACTCATTTTGAATTGAAGAGTGAAGGTATTTACCCAGTTGGCAAAAGATTGAGACAAAGATGAGCACCAGCACTAAGAGTTTTCAAAACCACCTTCCTCTCATTTCAGGAAAATGCACTAAATGTATGTTCTTGTTTTCATGTGCGGTAATTTGTTTGTTTAAAGGCTTTTCCTCTTCCAAACAGAAGAGAAAAGATAATTCCTATCTGAACCTATTTGGTAAATTCAACTTATGTTTTTCAAGACTTTTGGGGAATGGTCATTTTACATCATCTACCACTGTAATTTTAAAACCATAATTAAATCTTGATCTCTTGAGGTCTTTTGTGGGGAAAGAGTTGTGGTAGGTTTTTTAAGAAAGCTAAAAATATTTTGTCTCTTGATCTGATGATCATAAAAATTTCTAGGAGTCGGATAGGGAGAAGTGCAGTGCCAGTGAGATACATTCTTTCAAAGGGTTGATCAGTGAAGGAAACTTGTCAGAACATCTGTTACCCAGAGAATCTTATCTGAATATTAATTTTCATGTGAAAACAAAATTCTGTCTTTAGGTTATGTATGAACAATTGACTTAATGTGACCTTTGGCCTAGAATAAGGAAGATTTTTCTGTTACAGTTGTGGCTTGAGGGCTCATGGCCCTACTGTGTGACATACACAGGTCCAGCCTACAATGCAGCCACTGCCCAGCAGAGACTATAAACTTCAGCCAAAAAGTAGGAACAGAGCACAGATCTCCTGAATGGCTAACCCAATAGCCTATGAAAATAATTCACAGTGTCCCAGTTTGATTTCTACCCCTTATCTGCATGGCAGCACAAAAAACACCACTAAGGCAAGAGTTTTTAGTAGTCACATTATCTTCAGTGCCAGACACAATTGCAAAATACTGTGATGATATACTGAATACGACACACGTAACAGAGAAAACACCTGAATGAATAGTACCTGGTGTCAGCCTTGCATGGGCAGAATATTAATCCTGGTTCCTATCACAATGGCATGGCTTTCTTGCCGTAGTGAAAACAGTAATTTCACTGACTCACCAGATTTAGGCTACTGGTACATGAGAACCTGACTCTTGGGAAGCAATTAAATACTGTTTGTTTACTGGATATACAGAGAATGAAAGGTCAGGTCCAAGCTCTAAATTACCTTCAGTTTCTTAATGGCAGTAAAAGGTAAGTGCAGCAGTAGGGATGCAACTTACAGAAAGGCTAAAATCATCAACTGGAAACACCTGGAGGAAGAGTCAGTGAGATGTTTGCTCTTAAATTAGTTCAACTCTTGATGATTCTATCCAATTAGCTTGGCTTTTTTATCTTCTCATGCAACAGGGTGCTTCAATACTGATTGAGCTACGTAATTACTCAAGAGAACAATTACTTAATTGCTTAACTTGAATATTAACAGCCAAATAATAGCAGCTAAATAAATAAAGATCTGTTTTCTAAATCCCAGCAGTACTCCCAAAAACACATCAGCTAGGAACCTGGACACACTTACCCTTATCTGTGGTCATTTGTTCAATATGTATGCTTCTTCAAGTAGTCACTGATCATTACCGTTTTTAGTTATAAAGTATGTGAAGTTGCAAAATAGAAATACATTCACTCCAAGCAGAAATTACTCATAATAATATTGTTGCAGTAGTACAAGAAACTTACTGGTTTTGTAGCAGTCAGGAACCCAAGGTATATTTGAAAGGTACATCGAGCTCAGGCCACTGAAGTATTTTTTACTGTACTCTTCACAGCAATAAAATCAGCATAGAAGTGGGCAGAACAAACCTTCCATATGAAGAGAGAACAAACTCATGCTTGTGCTTTCCATTTAAACACTGCCTTTGGACATCCCAAACTCTCCCTTTTTAAGGCGTTAGTAGTTTTATTGTGCTTTTATTGGTAATTTGCATCTCTAAATTTTAAAGATGTCTGCTGGGTGTATTCCAACTAATAAATAATAATAGCACCAAAGATGTTGGTTTGCATCAGATGTCTCTCCCTCTCATTTAACTACTTTTTGATAAGATATATCAGCAATTTCCTTTTCTTAAAGCCTCATCTAAAATAATTTTGTTAATCTTTAGCCTGTTACTTTTAGTCTGCTTAGTATTACACTATACAGCATAATCCTTCTGACACAATCTGCTAGCTTCAGTGATGGATTAATATATCTAGGACATCAGCTCCAGGTATGCAGAACACCTCTGCTGCTGCAGACTGCTCGAATTTCACAGAGAAATGTGAACCGATAGCAACATAGGAAAGAGCAGAGCAGTGTTGTTATTTCAAGTTAAAAGGTAGCAATCTGTTATTGTGATCAGTTACTTAAAGGCTGCTTTCAAGCTAGCTTTGCAGCCACAAATGCTTAAATATTTAATTCTTTTTCTAAGAGATCATGAACCAGTTCCTTGAGTGAAAACAGAACATGCCTGAATTGAGTGTACTTCAGTATAAAAGTGATGCTTTCATTCACAGGAAAAACATATCAAAAGTAGCATATCTGATGGAACTCTAGCCTTGACAGATGTAGATAAAAAACAGTTGAAAGTAAGGCTAGTTTTGTCACAGGAAACATAATGCAGAATTTAGGCCAAGATGCATTATAAATGTAGTTTTAAACGCAATACCCAAATGTGTTCCAACACAGTATGATGCTTCTGTCTTTGGAGAGTTCTCTGTTTTCCAGCCCTGACTAACTTCAGCCATTAAACTCCAGTTATGAATCGTGAGATGAAGGAATTAGGGCCAAGTGTGTACCTTGCATTGTCACTCCGGTATAGATACCAGAAGCTGGTATGCTACATTCCATGCCCATAATCTGAACTTTTTACCGAGTTGGGTTTTTTTAAGAAAATCAAAGTGCATACTGTCTATCAGTTATTCCTTTGATTAAAAAAAAAAATTTGCAATGAAGTCAACATGGCCTTTTTGTTCCTATTCCTATTTCTCTTATTCACCACTCACTACTTCACTATTCACTGTTTCCCCTTCATCAACCCATGATGGTTTTCCCAAGTCTAGCAAAGATTTTGCATGAGCAAAACAAACAGTATTTGATCTCAGACAACAAATTAAATTAGCAGTGTATACTGACTGCTCTCAGATGAGTCACTTTCTACTTCCAGTAAGATTCTGCATCCAAACCTTGAATGTCTAGTGCCTGACAAGTAAATTATCTCAGTACAGCTTAGGTTCTGCTCATGTGATGGAGAAAGGAAAACAGGCAGCTTCATTCTCTTTTAGACAGACTCAAATGAACACCCTATTGCATTCACAACCTACACAAGCTGTTTCCTCCTTCCATGGTGTTATTCTTCCATGGAACCAAAGGACACTCTGCCCTCTGCACCCAGCAGAGAAGACAACTGCTGCTCTACCTATGGACTGCAAAGGAGGGAAGGAGGGAGGGAGGGAGAGAGAGCTTTGTGCCTTCCCTGCTTTCTCCCTCACTCCAACTTTGTGCTCTGTCCAGATACAAGGTGACCGTAAGCAGTTACATGTGTGGACTTAAAGATTACAAGACAGAAAGAAAGTGGATGGTCCCTTTTTTTTTCTCCTCCTGTATATGGAACTCCTTTCTATCTTTCCTGGGTGCTCCCTCTGTAGACTGACGAACAACAGGTCAGAGGAGACGGAAAGGCTTTTTACCTGCCAACCCCAGAGTTCAGGATGTGTTGTTTCTCCTGCAGCAGTTGATGACACCCTAACAACCTTAGCAGCACTGGAGCTGCATTCCTACGCTGTAACAGGGGAAGCAGGACCAAGGGCCTGAACTAAGGTCTTGGCAGGTAAGTGAAGGAGCAACCAGTATCAAAGAGCTTCGTTTGCAAGTGTACGTCTTTGTAATGTTTAAGTCTTAATATGTGCTCTGCTTTACTTGGGAGCTTAAAGTTCCAGTTTTCAGAAGAATATTTAAAAATACCTATTAGGTCTGCCAAATGCTTGAAAAAAATGTTGAAGAAACTCATAAACGCAGAGAACCGATAAAGAAAGATTATTTGTGCTAAAGATGTCTCAGAGCTGGGATTTCTTCTTAGAGCTGAGCAGGAATTATTCAGATTAGTGGGGGAGGGAGAAGCTTTATGCTACAAATATACTTTTGTAGCAACACTTAGAGTGACTGAGAGCATCATTGTATGATGAATACTTAATATTCAAAATATGAGCTCTTGAGATTGGAAGGGGGATTTTTGCTTGGTTGCTTGTTTTCTCTCAACTGGACACACAGGGAACACCTGATGAAAGGAAATATCCATCTCCTTACTACATTCCACTTCTTAATCTTAATTATCAGAACCAGGTTTTCCGTATGAATATCTATGTCCCTCAAAACATACTTTATTTCAGTAGTTATCAGGGATTGTGGGTTTGCTGGCAAGACCATGTTCCAGAACATTCACAGAGAACACGCACAGAGGAAGTCTACCACTACAGCAAATCTGATTAAAAAGATATTTGCAGAAAAATAAGTGTTTCTAGTTAGCGGATCAAAAAAGAAGAAGGGGGAAAAAAAAAGACATTAAAAACATCCTTGCATAAAGGAAGTCTTTCTTTTCCTTGCTTGTGGTAATATGAGGATAACGGATGCCTTTCTGCTCAGAGGCCAGTATGTTTTACTTTTTGGAATAGAAAACAAATTTAGGTCAGAAGAGGAAATCATAAGGAGCTGCCACATGCTAAGTTCTGTATCTGAGCCATCTACTGCCACTGTATCTTGGAGAGAGAAAAGGGAACATTCATAAAGACTGAAAAACTATCCAGGACTGGTGGGGCATCACAGCCCCACCAATGTCCAGTTCAGATATTCATATCCCCCCTACTCATACTGTTGCTAGTATTCTCAATTAAGTGAAATCATTCCAAAAGTGACCTCTAAGTATTTGCCCATCTTTCAGTGGATAAACTGTGAGCTCCTAAAAAACTGCATGTGCTAAAAGTATATTAATATTCATTAGAGTTCAGGGGAAAAGCCGTTATAAAAAATTTTCTCCAAAATTTTAGAGGCAAGAGTGAAAAATGATACCCTATATAGGTCTATATATTTTAAAAGTTTGCATTACTATAGTCATTGTTTTAAATTAACTTTCTCTAGACAAAATAAAGTGTTGTACTACATTGCAGCCTCACTGTTAGGAATGAAGATAGAGGAGACAATGCAGGAAGGCCAACACATACGACCAAACTGGAAAGTATCCAAGTCATAGAAGAATGGTAAGTTGGTCAAACTGTTATCTAATAAGTGTTTTGTCTTTAACAAATATCAAGAACTGTCTTGGGTTTAATTCTTTGGGAATGTCCTTTTAATTGCTTTTTCTCCAAAAAATTCTATACAAAAGGAAGTATTGCCAATCTGACAGTGAAATGACAACAGAGACATTCATAGGTCAGGCTTATTTACAGTTTCTTATTTGTGGGGAAGAACCACAGGGAAGAATGGAAGGTGCATGGACGGTTCCATATGTGGGCCTCTACAAGAAGCCTCTGCTACCTGTGAGAGCATTTTTGCCTGTCTATCCAGACAAGAAAAGCTAAAGGTCACAAGTGTACCTCATGACCAAATTTTTAACATGACTACCTTTCATAAAACAGCTTGAATGATGGTTTCACTGGAATTAACCAAAAAACATATACTTTGCAAACTGGGTTAAACACACTGAAAGTCTGAGCTTCTACTTCCGTCTAAAGCCAGGGCCCATATTTATTGTGTGGGGAAAAATTGTAATCTATCAGGGGCCCTGAGTTTTCTAATCCCATAAAAAGGAAATTAAAACTTCAAAGGACATATATGATGGTAAAAACAACCCAAACAACTCATTGCCTTTATTGCTAATCATGATCTTTTCTGAGAAGACAATATCATAAATTTCCACAAAATACTACAGTGAAGAGAGGTTCCCAACAGACAATAAGGGAGCCCAGGTTGTTTGTCAGCCCCATCCACCTCAGCAGGTTCTTTGCACTCTCCTCAGCAGAGAGTGCAAAGTCCTGAGAGGACTGTTCACCTTAAAATCTGCATTTAAACTTTTTCATTGTGTTTACAATTACTCTGAAGGATAGTTTAAACATTAAACACTTTGTGATTTATCATTTATCACAAATAGCCTCCCATCATCCAGTCTGCCTTGCATGCAGATTGGGATTTGATAAATTGACTTGAACAGAAATTATATAGACAAATGTCACTTATTGTGCATCATGGTTACACAGAAGCTAATGACAGCAGCTGGTAAAGCTCTTGTGTTGGATCAGGAAGAGGAGGGTGAGTGCTCAAAATTAAGTTTGGAACTATATTTAATTGTTGCTAAGTAATTTGGAGAATTACTTTCTTAACCTATTCATTGGTACATTGATGGATTAGTGACGCAAGTAAGTCTTCTGATCACTTACCCAGGGCATCCACTGGTAAAAGCCACAAATAGTTTCCTTCAGGAAATGGGAATAAGGACATTTCCCCATTTCTTCTCTTTCCAGTTTTGCCAGAAAAATCCATCACATCCCATGCCAAAAGATCATCATTCAGGTCAACAGCACAAAACAGAGGGAAGCTTAGCAACCCTTAGGTACAAGCACAGAGAAATATGCTAATTTAAAATCTCTCTGAATTACTACTTTGTTAGGCCTCATTAGTATGCTTTTAGCTGCCAAGAGCCTTTTGTTTTTCTTGTTCTTCCTAAACCAAATTGTGTACAGTCACCCTCAGAGGCAGGCAGGGACATCAGGTGTCATCTAAACTTCTCATGAAAGAGAGTCTATTTCCAGCTTCCTGGAATCATATCTCCTTTAACTGCAAAGGCAGGAATTCAGTGCTGTTGTGGGATTTTGTCTTTGAGCCACATGGCTAAGAACACTAGCAGAAAACTTGTAGTGCATGTCTCATAACATTAAACACATTTAGTGGGCTATTGGGATAATGAATGCACAAGCGAAGAGCAAACAAAATTCCCCTGTCACTGCTGAAGCCTTGTTGCTTCTAGTTTTCACTTTGGACTGAAGTGCAGTTGAAAGGAGAATTTTTGGATGAATGTATGAAAACACTGTTACAAAAATAGAAGCATATTTGTAATGATATTTGCTTTTGCAGCCAAAACCCTACTGCAGATGAAATTTTATCTTGGGCTCAGAATTTTGACAAGATGATGAAAACACCAGCTGGGAGGAACCTTTTCAGAGAGTTTCTTCGAACGGAGTATAGTGAGGAGAACCTGCTTTTCTGGCTTGCATGTGAAGATCTAAAGAAGGAACAGAACAAGAAAGTTATTGAAGAAAAAGCAAGACTTATATATGAAGATTACATTTCTATACTATCACCAAAAGAGGTAAAGCTGTAAATGTTGCATTTGCGTTTTCTGTTATCCCACAGCAGAAATGTTATACATTGGACTGCCAGGTGAGGGTCTGAAAGTCTGTCAGATGAAAGTCTTAGTATGAACAGTAAATCAGGAAAGGAAGGGACAGCAACAGTAGAGATGCAGGCACTGGGTCATTTAGCATTACCAGCCGCAATGCATCCAAGTTCTCTGTAAGGCTCAAGAAACTCCAGTAAGAGAAGGCTGAGAAATAGGTTTGCTTCTTTAGTAATGCTACATGTCTGACAGAGAGAGGAAGTGAGTAATGCAAACGAATTTCTGGAGAAAAAGCACCAAAATTAAGGAATTTAAATCAGAATCATTACAGATTTATCTGCTGCTACAGCTGTCTGGGAGAAAATCTGAATTTCCGCTGGTTATTTCTATGTAAGAGTCCAATAATGAAGATGACATATTTTATCTAACGAAACGTATAATATCTAGGAAATTATATAATATTTTCTTTAACCGTTTAACTGAAATAGACAAATTTCAAAATTATCTTCACCTGTAGTAAAGAAAAAGCACCCTTATCAAACCATGTTTTGCAATACAAAGAGATATATAAATATATAAGCACTATAGAAGAGTTTTTCTTAGGCCACATCATGTACTTTTATCTTCTTTGCCTTGTCTCTGGGCATTGCATTTGAATTCCTACTCACTGGCATTATGCTAAGTTATGCTCACTGTGGACCTTGCTTCCTACATTTTACTTCACTGCATTCAGTAATAATTTGCAACTTCATTCATATGAATGAAGCCAAAAGTGATTTACGGCTCCATTATCTTCTCTTGTGCCATAGTATCTACTTTTGCTCTGGAGTGAAATACAATTGCCAATACAGCAAGCTAATAATAAGTTTTTCTTCTAATACCACATTTTTACCAGATAGATATGTGATGAATGCTCAACTGTCTTTTTAAGCTAAGACCAATCAGCATTTAAAATTCAAACACTAACTAAGCATTGTTTGACTTAGAGTTTAACAAAGCTACCCACGAATTTGGCGCACTGGATGCATACAGTTGTCATCAATCCAGTTGCTCCTACCTATACTGGAAATCTTAGGAGGCAAACAAGAACTGTTTGCAATGCATTAGAACAACATGGGAACCGAAAAATTCTTGTTCATCCAGGCATGCTATTCCAGATGTTACCTTTTGGCGTAAGAGCTGAAATATTTAGCATGACTAGTTCAGTAAAGAAGTTATTGAGGTAGAAGGTCTTAGTATTCTAAAAAGATACTTTGTATTCATCTGTTTAGCAAGAAAATACCTTTAGTAATTCCAACTAGTTTTGCCATCTGGCATTAGTGAGTCACTGAAAAAATACAATGCAAATTAACAGTTCCATAATTAATTTTGGTTTTTGCATTCTCTAAGTGCAATTAACTTTTATTATGCTCAGTGGCTCTAAACCTCACTATCCTGCCAAATTTGAGGGGATTTTTATCTCAGCTATTATGTTTGATATTGAAGAACCAATTAGCAGCACAAACTGTTTTTGTTGATATAAATGTGTGTGCCTGCGTGTCAGGGGGAGAATTGCTTAAACCTTAGCATGTCCTTTCTGTGCTGCAGAAATGCAATGGTCTGTGCTTGAAATCTATTCAAACACATTCTGAAGACACATGGCTGCAACACTGCCACTCAAAACTACCACAGCACTGTACTCCTGCACACACTCACTGGCTGGACAGCCCCACTGGTCTCACAGTTGTGCCTTGTGACTAATAACCAAGTGACAGCAAATATTGGAGGAGAAAGAGCTCGTCTGCTCTGTCAGTAGCATACTCCAATATGCCAACAAACCAACAGTGCCAGATTCTACAGCTGGTACTGAAGATAGAATTAAAATGTATATTTACTTCTCAGTACCGTACCATATTATACCACACCAGCGTATTTCAAAGACTTTGCTTCACCAGGTATGAAAGCACAGGCTCACACATCCAAACATATTCTGAGTTTTCATCTTGGTTACCATCTTTCATGTATCAAGGTATCTTATTACATGGAGCTTTCCAAGGTTGAAGTCAATCCTTCAGACAGTATGAATATCTTTGTATGGCTGCAGAACAGTAGGGTCAGATTGATTTACTTGGTGTAAATCACAGTATCTTAAGTGATCTCTGCTTGGCATTTCTCTACTCAGGATTTTAGCCCTTTTCTTCTTAGCTGAGTAAGCCCTTGCTGGTCCCAGTGGGCTTTACTGCTACTGCCATTTCATTTAATCCAGACGCATTACTTTACTCGGTTTTAGAGCATTTTGTGGATAAACTGTACATTCAGTCAAATTTCTAAAAGATGATCAAAAATCATCTGGGCATTCATCTCAAGCATACTATGTCCTTTTCTGCCTAGGCACAGGAGTTCATCACAAATGGTAAGTAAATGAGAAGCTAAAACCGAAACTTCAGTATGGATATATGATCCCCTGAAAGTATAAATTACCAGATGTTAAAGAGTCCTGGAAAAAAGAACAAATCTGAAATAGTTAATATTGAAGGGGAGATTAACACAATTAAAATGATAAAAATCCCTGGGTAATTTGCAAAGAACAAGTGTAGTGCTTGAAAAAAAAACAGAAAAAAAATCTCTAGGGCAGCCAGATAAGAATGATGAATAGAAATCTTCCAAAGGTTTAACCACAAATGCTCAGAAAAAAAAAGTGCAGCTCTCTGAATGAGGGTAATTCAACACTCATTTCAGAGAAATAATTTTAAATACATACAAATTATTTTTAAGGTAAAATAATATATTTTGGAAAACTGCAGTTGCACTGCATTTAATCTGCTATACAGCTGCATTTCATTGTATAGACCTTAAGATGGATGCAGAAGACCAAGTCAAAACTGAAACAGAGTTGATAGTCTCAGTGCATTACACAGTAATTGTGTGATGGTTCTGAAAGAAGCACAGAGCATTACTTGAATAACTGATAAATTCAGCATTTCAATGGAGCCTTGAGAAAAAAAGATACATATTACAGCTTTTCCAGTGTTATTGTTTTATTATTCTGTGCTCATCTTCTTCAGGTTAGTCTTGATTCCCGGGTGAGAGAAGTGATCAACAGAAACTTGTTGGATCCCAGCCCCCACATGTATGAAGATGCTCAGCTCCAGATATACACCTTGATGCACAGAGACTCTTTTCCAAGGTTTTTGAACTCTCAGATTTATAAGTCTCTTGTTGAAAGTATTACAGGCTCTACTTCTGAAACTTAGTTTTAATTTTCAAACAAAATAACTTGATTTTTTTTTTTTGGGTGGGTGGGATGGAAGAAAAGTAGTTTAATAACATCTGGAGCTGGGTTCCTGGAGAACTACAGTTTAGCACTACTCAGGCTACTGTGAAGAAAACAAATACATACTATGGTCTCTGTCTACATTTTTACCAAGGTCCTCCTTGCTCAAGATGGCGTGGGAGGGGAACAATGGATTTGCCAAAATACATTTGTTTCACACTCCTTTCACCCTACTGCAGTCAAGATTGCAATGATGTATTTGTAGTTTTATGAACAGTCTCCTTGTGTATCCTCACACTGCATGTGCAAGGTAAAACTGCTTCACTTACCACTTAGTTGTTGCAATATTTAATCCAATAACATAAATTATATCTGTATTTAAAAACTTTTTTTTGTGCAATACAGTCCTATGGTACATAGAAACAATTGCAGCAAACCAGAGAGAGGCTTGCATTTTTTAACATCACTAAAAAGCCAGTTTTTAAGGTGTAGCATTACTCTACATGCTCGACTGAGTACAATACACTGACTTTTTGAAGCCAATATTTCTGTACAGAGAAAAAGAGCTATTTATCACTGTTTATTTAAAATAAATCAAGCGGAGGATTCCTCTGGTTGTTCACTGCCAAAACTGTGGCATTTTCATTACAGAGTTTGCAATGTCAAAGAAAAAGAGAAATAAAAGAAGAAAAAAAAGCACAAATCACTTAAAGGGATCCATTTCTGGGTGACACAATCTATGCGCTGATATTGTTTAATTGTTAAAAGAAAAAAGATTTTCAATGTACATTTCAGATGTCAGATACTGTAATTGATTTATTAAAGACTGGCTATCCAGTTCTAACACTGTTGTATAATGTTATGTACTTCAGCAAAAAAAAAAAAAAAACAACAAAAAAAACCAACAAAAAAACAAGAAACTACACAAAAAGCTTGATAATTTAGTTTTTTGAATAAAGAAATTTAATAAAAGATTGCCTACATGTAGCATTTTAGAGCATTTTAGAACATTTTGATGAACTGCATCTGTTCTGTAAGATATTTTTTTTTGAAAGTTAAATCCGGTAAAAAATGTTTTTAAATGAAGTAATGTTTTACGAGGTGGCGGGTTAAAGAAGACTTATGTTAGCTTCTAGCCTCATCGATTTTGAGTAACTCCTTGAAAACAAGGGGTTTGGAGAGTAATATTAAACCAAACTTCAAGGGCTTCTAAACCCACAGATCTTACCCAAGCAAAATGCCTACGGAAACACAATGGGTGTCTTTCCTGGGTAAAGATTCCTGTACTGAGCCCTTAATCAGAGCTAAGGCAGCACAGTACTCCTATCACTAGGCTGCCATGGTGTTTTTAATGCGTGTTTGCTTGGCCTTTTTATCAAAAAATGTCCAGTTTCAGGACACATTTTGCTGTTTAAAGAGACAGTGACTTGGAACTTAAAAAAACCCCATCTTCATACCTACCATATACAAGCAAAATGAGTGTTAGCATCCCTCATAAACTGCTAAAGATATACCAAGAAATTGCTCTGAATACCTGTTAAATATATATATATATATGTGTGTGTATATATATATATATATTTAATACTGACAACCATGCTAAGACTTAAGAGGCAAGGTTCTTCTCACTCACGTAGGACTAAACATGGCATAAGCCCATCGCTTTCGATTGGCCTGGAAGGTCTGGCAGTTGTGTCCTTGAGTGGAATCTGGCCCAAACACAGTTGGCTCCAACCCCTCAGTTACTTCCTGCGGGCAGCCTCCAGTGCCGGCTTTGGCAGGAGCTACTGCTGCCGAGGCAGGTCTGCTGTGACACAGTAACTGCGAGGATGCAGGGCTTAGTTTAACTTCTGGGGCTTATTTTTTTCCCTTTGTTTTACTACCTCTCATTTTCTTAATTTATTGAACATGCTTCAGATAGCAGGTTTGGGGAATTTTTTAGTCATTCTTTTTACTTGAAACCTGTGTGCTTTTTTTGGATATATATATATATGAACAATTTAACAAACTGTTTCTTAAACTCATTTGGTTTTGTAATTTATATAGAATTCAGGAGATGATTAAAAGGGCTATTCTCTATTCCCTATGCAAATATTTTAACTGTTGTAGTGTTTGACAAAATGGGATCTAAAACAAAAATCTGCAAAGTGGAGAAAACAAATCTGTTTACAGTGGCATTGCTGACTATCCTACCATATTCAGCACTTTTAAATATTGTTATTTATGAAAATGTAGTTTAAAATGCAAGACAAAATATTTATAAATGTTTCTTTTAATAAATACCTGTTTTGTCTGAAAGTGCTACCGTGTTATGACAACTTTATTCATGTTGGTTAGCTACTTACCATTATGAATAAAATATTCAATTATTATACTGATAGAATACGAGCTATGATGTTTACAAATCCTGAGGGGGGAAAATTCAGTGAGAAAGGACTGCCTCCTTCTACTGTGAAATGCTGTTAGGAAAAAAAAATAGTTTTTCTCGCTTTTTTCTTAATTGGAATTTAACTATGGTCCTACATATGTCTAGTATCATTTGACTAGTTATATTTACTTGGTACTAAACATATACAGCATCATATATGTATATATTTACATAGTGTAATTTCAAGTTGTTGGTGTTTGAGGCACAACACATTTAGTGCACACATCTAAGCAATGTGTAAGAGACAAAACTGCATGCATAAGTCTTGACAAATGTAGACTTGAATATTCTTAATGTTACTATTTGATGGTGACCTGCTAGTCAGCTATCTTTATAAGATATTTCACACAGGTAGAAGTTCTTGTCAACACAGACAAGTCATCCTTTCAAGACAGTTTTAAAGCTAGATGTGCAGGCCCTAAAATATTACCTTGATTTCTAGCATAAGATTCCAAAATCTGTATTTGGAAACTGTGACATCATTTTGAAAAATATTACACCAATCTTCAGTGTAATACTGCAATGAAATCACGTTCAAAATTTATTGTCTAAACTCCTCTATTGGGAGGGATTTAAAAATTGAACATAGCATGTAAAGTTTCTTTCTTGGAGCAACTGCTCATATTAAAATGTTTAATAAACTTTTCATTTATCGGTTTGGGTTTCCCAAATTTTTTTTATGACAAAAATGGATGTGGTCCAAATGGACAATAAGTAACATGATCTCATTGCCTATCATACAGTTCTTTGAACACAAATTGTAAAAAAGTCAAGCTATTAAACTGATTTATTGTGCATGCAGTGTACAATACACTTTGAAAAACTGCCTAAATACACTTATTATATAGCTTGGAATAAAATAAGTATGTATTTAACTTGTATTTCAGTTTTTCATGAGAATGTATATAGCAAGTGCACTACAGAAAGCGAGTTATGTTTTTGTCACTTTTGCCTGGTGTTTGAAATTTCTGTCAAATAGAGCCTAATGCCAAAGAGCCAAAAATAAGCAGAGCACTTCTGTACCCTCCTGTCCTTTAGGTTGCAAAGAAACTGAATCTATATTGTGTTACACATGTGTTCAACTTAGCTGTTTACAGCCAGCTTTCACATAACTGAGCTTAAAGGAGTTTGGGAGGCCCAGAATGAAGCAAAACACACAGACAGTACCATGAGCGTTCAAATCAGCCTGAAGGCATATGTGGTATGGAGGACACTAGAGGTTTGATGGAGAAAAGACAGGTCGGTGACACAGGTGGCTGGGCTGCAGGTCAGACAGCTACAGCACGGTACTATGGAAACGTGGCCATAGCACGTCCAGCTCCACAGCCAGTCCATAACTCACTTGAGTACCTGTGGAGTCCACACAGTCCATTTGCAGGACAACAGAAAGTGAACACAAATCAGACTTCAGCTAGCAACAGCTATTTTTTAAATTAAAAGCATGCTGAAGTGCTGCTAGGCTGTGGTCTAAACTGAGCAAATAAAGGAGACCTACACTCTACCTTCAACAGCCAGGGTTTAAGATGTCACCTCATGCCAAACTTTATTCCCCAGGTAGCAAACTCAATTACAAGGAGCATTTGTCTGTGGAAGCAATATGTAAAATCAGGCGGGGGGCTCTTTCAGTAAGAGCAGCTTGCTGGACTGACCATGCTGTGAGCCTGCTCAGGAACCCACAACTTCTGTGTGCAGGAAGTGGTTGCAAAAGCCATTTAGCAGAAGTATTCCACAACACCAATTCAAAAGCAATCAAAGCTGATACAAGAAAGTCTCTAACTTCAGCAACTCTCTACACCACAAGGAGTAAAGTATATTTCCACAGTGTCTGTGAGCCTACTCCTGGCATTGCTGACCCAGCCAACAGAGCCCTTATCAAACCCAAGAAAGCAAAAAATTAAGGTTGCACATAGACAGACAGCTGCAATGTCTCCTCCAAGTTGATTTGAACCATGTCTAACTACCAACTTCCAAATAGGGTTTTTTTCAGCCTATAATGCTGTTATTTTTTAAGAGACCCAAGAGTAGCACTGTAGCACATCCTGGGACTTGGATACAGCAACAAAAGCCCGGTCCTGTTCACCAATACCCTGAGTACATTTGCAGTGACAAAGCATCAGCCCTGTTCTAACACATCCTGAATACTTCTGCCAGCAGTACAAGTGATGTTGGTGGGATGAAAGAACAAAGCAATAATGGTGCCAAAATCAGCTGGACAAAAACATGACAGAAACAGCGTCTGCATATTACTCTAACTTTATACCAAAAGCCAGATTTTGCCCCTTCCTTTATCCATGAACTCACCTTGTGGAAATCCACCCTTCTCATTTAAAACAGGGGTATGATTCAGGTGATTCAAAGGCTGACCATCAGTCATTGACTCAGATTACCTTTTTTTTTTGTTCAAAAGCTTTATCCTAAATTACCCCTTACTCTAAGTTTCCTGAGTTTTCTTCACAAGCTGGGCTCCCATAGCAGTTAGACTCTCATTCATTGCTACAGAACATCAAAATATTTTGCTTGTTAAAGCATAAATTTGGTCATTTTTCCTTTATGCTTCTGGAAGAAGACTTCAAGGAGCTTCATGGACAGGCAGTAGTGGGTGCAAGGGAAGCTTCTGGTGGGTGAGATTTCATAAGTGATGACCTGGAGTTTTTATCAATGCCAGACAACTCACACAGACTGTACATTCTCCAGAAAGGTCTTCGAGTGTGATTTTTACTTATAAATTATTGCTACATTGTATTTTTCCAATACACCTTATCCAAAATTGTGCAGTTAAAATCATAAGAAAACATTTTTATATAACCATTAATTTTAAATAGCAAATATTTAGCAAATAACCAATATTTTAAATATCAAATTCTCACATTAGCCTTTGGATTTCCATCATGGAACAAAAACCTCCAACTTTTCTTTTCTGACTACCAAAACTACTTAGGTTTTTAAGAATTATCCTTGCTTTCAATATTACATTCATGAAAATAATAATTTACTAATGTTTCATAAGGAAGTTACTGTTATTTCAATAGTGTAATTTAGTTGTAAGATATGATTGCCTAGTTCTAGTAAGACGCGAACAAGGACAGAAGAAAGGCAAGGACACAACTCTGTCTCCTCCAATGATTGTAATATAAAATACTGCCTAATAAAATTTTATGGATAGTTGCACATTTTTATAATAAAGTATATTCTTCAAACTGTTTTGAGTTTAGCCAAGAATCTCCTTAATGACGTTATCTAAAACAAGGTAATATGCACTCGGTCTGCATACCAGGAGGGATTTGCCCAGATCATCCCACAACACACAGTTCCTAAACGCCTGTATCCTCGCTGCCTTCCCACTTAAGACTTACATGTAAAACACTGTGCTCGGATCTGTATTTTGCAAACGGATTTTCTTTTAGTCTCACCGCTAATCTCTGATGCGAAGGCACTTTCAATTGCCCTTTTTTGTTCCTGACAATTCATTTCTTTTCCTTTAAATGCTTAATTTTGCACCTGCTTTCTCCGTGGGGCCATCCTTCCACAGTATTTGCATGTTCCTTCTCAGCGTACTTTAATTCCGAAGATTTCTTCTGGAGGGAGAGGAGAAGGTCTGTAAAAGTAACCTCGATACCCAAAGCTCCAGCTCACACGTCCCACCATCTCATTTTCACCTATGCAGACTTAAAACCGCCCCAGTAGAAGCCAGAGTACCCCCGAGGCTCTTGCTCAGAAGTCCTGCTATAAGACTGGGATACGGAGGATTTGGTGGGGCTTGAGGATTTTTTGATTTCTTTATTTTTTTGGTTCAAAATTACTAAACCTCCCCCCCGGGGCCTGCAGGGGACGCTCGGGGCGCCCGGCCGGGGGCGCGAGGCGGAGCCCCGCTCCGTCAGCGCTGGCCAATCAGAGCCCGCCCGCCCCACCGCGGGACAGCGCGCGCCGGGAGCAGCCGAACCCCTTCGGCTATTTCCGCCAGCGGAGCCCCGACGCTTTCCGACTGCGCCCAAAGCCAGCGCCGAGCCTCTTCGGCAACTTCCGGACACCCGGAAGGGAGGCTGACACGCGCGTTCGGGCGTCTCCGGCACGGCAGTGACGCCCCGGCGACGGGAGGGCGGCCGCGCTCTCGCCCCAGCCGGACATGCGGCTGCTCTCGCGGGCCCTCCGCGCGGCGCAAGGCTACCGGGCCGCCGCGCTGCCCCCTCGGAGCCTGCGGGCGGCGCCGGTGGGCCGGCCGCTCCC
>VZTG01001422.1:1880059-1892330 GCA_013397845.1 Melanocharis versteri
GGCGGTGGCGGTGACACACGTGTCACCTGCGGGAGCCCGGGCCGCGCTCCTCGGGCCTTCCGGAGGCAAAGGAACCGCCCGAGCACAGGTCAAGGGGACGAGTGAGTGGGGAAAGTACTTCCGCCGGCGTGGGCAGCGCTGATACTGCAAGGGCACCTGTTTCACGTAAAACAAAGATAATTAATCGGGGATAGAAAACTTGGGGTTTTTTTTAATTCCGTCTTTCCCTTGCTGCCAAGACAGCCCGGTCCACCTGCCTGTCTCCGTTTTGGCAGTCATAGACGTCACCTGAATCTGCTGTCTCCAAACTGTGATTTGACTTTGTATGCTGTCAGTAGCTGCACGCTTTTAGTGCTGCCTAATAATGGAATTTTTTTTTACCCAGAATCAAATTTCATTTTGATAGCAGTTAGAAAACTAAAATGTAGAAAAGGACTATTTTAGGATCAGTAAACATTCATTAGATGATTAAATATTCCCTAGAACTGTAGTATTCAGATTTTTGCATACTATGATAGGGGTATTAGTCCTTTTAACATAGAGTGCCAGTTGTGCCGCTGTGCTCTTTAAATCCTTGGTGTTCTTGCCACACTGAAATACAGAAAGTAGTTTTTTAGAGCCACAGAATGGCTGGTGTGGGAAGGAGCTTTGGAGATCACCCCATCTACCCTCCTGCTCAAGCAGGGTCACCCACAAGTTGCTGAGGGTTTTGCCCAGTTGAGTTTTGAGTATCTCCAAGGATGGAAATTCACAACCAATCTATGCAACCTGTGCCACTATGTGACCACCAGCACAGTCATCATTTTTTATGGTTGGCTTGGATTTTAGTTTTTGATGTTTAAGTGGAACTTCTTTTACTTCAGATTTTTTCTGTGTCCTATACCTGCACAGGATTAGAAAACACTTAATATGTTCTTAATATGTTTTTTACAGACCATATTAGTAATTTGATTTTCTGACAGATTTAGTGTTTGCGGGAGGGGGAAGAGTTGGTAGTTCGGTTTTTGTTTGAGGGTTTTTTGGGTTGTTTTTTTTTTTTTTTTTTTTGTAGAGTAAGTTCTTCATGTGGTTATTTTTCAGAAGGTTTTCTCAGAATGGCACTGATATAAGTCTGAGGATTAACCATACTCAAATATTCCAGATGAGAACGAAGATTTCCGGAAGCTTGCAGAAACAGAAATTGCTTCCTGTGAAGAAGAGATAGCTGAACTGAAACAACAGGTTAGATCCCCCTGTTTCCTTGCCATTCTTAAATTAACAAAGCCAAATGGTCTTCTTGGGGGTGTTGGAACTAGGTGATATTTAAGGCCCCTTCCAACCCAAACCATTCTATGATTCTCATCAAGATGTGTGTGATAAATTCTTCTCCTCCCTCCTCTAGTTATACTCCTCAAATAGTGTTTGTTAGCTAAGGAAAATGAAAAATTCAGGTGCTATAAAGGCATCCTATAAGCAAGTGCCTATTTGTGCCTGAACATGTTTCAGTCAAAGTATCTTTTTAAGTAGGTGCTGTAGTTTGTTTTCTCTGGGTGTACTTTTATGGATGTCCAACTCTTTAGCCCTCTGAAATGTTAAACTTACATAGTATCACTCACCAATGGTTTTGAAAAAAAATAATACTATGTAACTACTTTAGGCTGCTATTTTATATAAACTTTACAGAGTATCTAGGTTATTTAAGAAAAAAAATTACCTTTACATAAACAGACTGTTGTAACTTAATATTACTGTTGAAGTAGAAGCTGCTATGGTCACATTCTTTACTCCTCGGACAACAATACAACAGTCACTTCTGCCAAAAGAAGTTATCATCTGTGGAAAGAAACATCACCTAATGCTAGTAAAGAAGAGGATTTAAAAGCATTTGCAAATCATCCAGAGTTTTAATCCAGTGTGCAAAATTTTGATACAGTTTTTTTTTGTTTTAGTGTATCTTTCTTCTGCTGATCAGGCTGTTCTTTTTAAAATAAATAAAGGAATAATACATTTGAGTTGTTGTTGAATGACTGTGCTCCTGAACATCCATACCTTCTTAGCTCTGCAGTTGAGATGGAATTAAAGGGGAATCTGATTAGAAGGGAGATACTCCGTTTTCTTCCAAGAACAGGCATATATCCTGTGGTTTATCCTCACTGTGCTCCTGATGGTTTAAAAACTCCTGTGAAGTTTTGTGGCTCAAGAGAGAGGCCTGTGTATCTCCTGTGACCGTGAACAGACACAGGGAGCCTTCCTGCAGTGCAGCATCTCCCCTGCACACCTCTGCCTGGCTGAAGCCTGTCCTCAGGGCAGGAGAGCCCAGCCTGGATCAGTTACAGACTTGTCTGGCGTTTTGCACTGTCTCAGGTGCAGATAGCAGTGTTGGAGAGGAGTCTTAGCTGGGTGCTTTTGTATTCACAGATAGCCTTGCTTTTGATTCCTTCAGAAGAAGCAGATGAGAGTGATCTTGTCATGGAAGTAACTGCTGGAGTTGGAGGGCAGGAAGCCATGCTGTTCACCTCGGAGATATTTGATATGTATCAACGATATGCTGCTTATAAAAAGTGGAAATTTGAAGTATTAGAATACTTTCCCAGTGAAATAGGTCAGTAGTGAAAATACTGTAACTTCTTTAATCCAGTTGAAACACTCATTCATATGACATTTTAATTTCCTAAGTAAAGGAAGCTAATTTGCACTATCTTAATTTTAGAAGTGGAATATTGTTTGAATGTCTGAGTGCCGTTTTCCTCAGCTTCTGTATTTGAGAGTGAAGCTCCATTTCAGAAATACTGTTAAAATACTGAAGTGCTACAAAGAAAACTTGTGTTTTAGTAATTTCATTTCTACATTTTAAAACTATTGAAAGACAAGTGCTTGGCAGAAGAAAATTTAGAAAGTGATACAGATATGTTGGGCTAGCCTTTTTTTTTTAAATAAAGATTATGTAAACATTATTTGGCTACATGGTTCTACTTAGTTATCTAATGTTTTATCGTTTATAGGTTAGTTTGGTGGAAGATAGAAAATCTGTTTATTATGGATCTATTGGCATAGAGGAATCAGTTTTATTAAAACAATTATTGCAGCTTAATCTAAAACATCTTAAATTTATTTGTAATAGTATCTCATCTATAATATAAGAAAATGGGATATTTGGATATAGCTCATCTGTAACAGCTGTTAAAATCTGTATTAGAATTTGATTTTAAAAAGTGTTATATTTATAAAATGTCTGAATAACTTTCTTTAGAGTTCTTAGCAAGTATGTCATTTCAAGTTGATGAACAGGAACTCAGGCTCCCTTCTAGAGTGGCTCACTCCCCTCTAGAGTGGCTGCTAATGATTCAATTACTATACTTTTAAATTTTATGACACTTGAATTCTTTATTTTCTATTATCTAGATTTGTAAATATTAATAAACTTCTTGTATGGTCAAGAGCTCATGTGCCTCTGAAAACAGTAAACTGTTTATACAGTTTAAGTAGAGATAGGGATGAGAAGCTTCATATTAAAGTGCATCTTGTTGCTGAAGGGGCAAAGTCATGTTCATCCCCATTCATGACCAGGCAAGCACTTTGTCAGGAACTGAACCAGTGCAGCTTTCAAAACCAACAGAAATCTGTTTACTTTCTTTTTTTAAAGCAAATGGAATAAACATTGCACAGGTTAGATGGGTGTAAACAGAAAAGAGGAAGGGTTTGGGTCTTCTTTTTTTCACATACTAGGGAGAGAGGAGAGTTGCCCTTTCCATTGATTCAAGACTTGGATCAGGTGAACCCCAGCAGTCTCATGCACTTCATCTTCAGAGCACAGTTTCAGTCAGCTTAAGAAAGGCCTGTCTCACCTTCCAGCCAGCTGTATGTTTTTTCTTTCTCAGCTCTAGCAGTTTTGATGCCACCATGTTAATTGGATCAGTCCACTGATTTGGCTTAAAAGCCCTTTTCTGGGATAGTTGTAAGTCAGATCTGACTCAGCTTACAGTCTTGTGATTAGAAGTAAAAGGGAATTGGGCTTGGCTACCCTTCTGGTGAAAGCTCAGTCCTTGGACAAGGAGCCCACACCCTCAGAGATATTTTCATTAATGCCGTAAATGGGAAATTGAACTAATATGTTAACCTAGTATATATCTATCCATATTTTCTCTTTGAAAGGGCTAGGTTTTTTTAATGGCTAAATGTTTATTTTAAAATGTTTTGCTGAGGGCTTGTCTGTGCACTGAAATTAATGTTTAGGATGTAAATCTTGGGAAAAATAAAAGCAGCCCTAGCTTTTGTCAGCCTCTTGCGGTGTATTTTTTGATTTTGCATAACCACATATTATCAAAACAGATGATGGAAATAAACTGGGAGGTAGGGGCACTACAAATGGCATGGCCAACGAAATGGATGTTTGAACCCACATGTTCAAAGTGGCTGTGCTGTGCTGAGTGAGAGTGGGGCTAAAGATGCTGACACTAGGCCGTTACATCCTACATTCCATTTTTATTGAGCATATGAGCAAAAGCAAGGTCGTATGTTAAAATGTCAAACTCCCTTATTTCAGAGAACACCTGAATTTGAAGTCTGAAGGTGAGCATGTGTGAACAAGGTGAATGTTAAATAAAGCTGCAGTAAAAAATAGGTTACACTCCATTCTTAAATGACTTTATTGACCTACCCCAAGGGATGCCACTATGCAGAAATAACATGTTAAAGATTCAGCGCCCATGTTGAAACACAAACTCACGTGTCATTATTTATCCACTGCTTCTCACCCTGTAGTGGTGGGCAGAGACACAGATGTGGGACTTTTCCCCAGTCTGGGTATAAGATGCCGCATAAAAAATGATTGCAAACTCATACCCTTGTTCTGAGTAAATCAGATTTCAGGATAGATTGGGACATTTTATATCAAAGGGGCAAACACATAGTTATGAAGAGCTAACTATATTTGACAAGCCTACAACATGTCTGCCAGGGAAAAAGGTCTGTCAAAATTACATTAGATTTGGCTGCAGTTCATAATAAACCTGTATTGGTGATGGTCAATTTGAAGCAGTTTGATCTTAATACTTGTCCTGTGAACTAGTTTCTTGGTTGTCTTATGCTAAGCACTGTAGGCACACATATCACTACAAATTTTAAAAGCAGAAGGACAAAAATGATATGAAAGAGAAAGCCAAACTGCCTCTTCCCATCTTTGACAAACATGACTGTAAAACAAAATATATTTTAATAAAATTGTGAGTGAATATAACATGTCCATGGAGGTGAAAAACGTGGCCTGTGTTCTGACAGATGATTTTTTCCTGCTGTGCAGGGCATTTTCAGATTCCATGTTGTCTTCATTTTCCTTTTTTAAAAAGCTGCTGTCTTGTCCCTATGGTTGAGTTCCTTAGTCTGAGAGATAGTCTAAACCAGGATTTCTGAGAAGTATGTGCCTCTTCTTTTGCTTAGCTGTGGTTTCATATTGCAAGACTTGAAGAGCAATACTCTTTCAAGGCCACCTGTGTCTTCTTCAATCATTCGCTTGGCACACCGTCCACTGTGCTGAGAATGGGATTTGGGAATTGAGCTGCAATACAAACAAAAATGGGTGAAAAGTTACATTAATTTACAGTGCCATCACTTCGTTGATCCTTCACTTATACTGCACACCAGTAAACAAGGAAGATCAAGAATGTCATAAACTAGGAGAGCAACAAACTGTCCCAAAGCCATGATTGCTGTGGGCTTGACTTCCAAGTTCCAAGCTGTTCAATGCTTGTAGGATGTTGCTGTCAAGTGTTTTGCTGGAGGTGTTGGTAAGAGGTGCAGGAACCTGTGTTCTGTTCGCTCCAGGAAAAAATGTGTATAAGTGTTTATAAAATGTATAAAAAACATCTATAAAAAACTAAATTGGACTCTATAAAAAAGAATTTGACAGTCCTTTCCTTTTTGAGATAGAGTGTGAGTAAATATGTATGGCTTTAAGATTTTTCTTGCATTTTTGGCATAATTTTGCCCAAGTGTTTAAATGGTAAATTCATTATTTTAAGAGACAGATGCCAGTGGTGTGTAAATACACTGTTTGAAATATAATAGTATAGTACCAACAGTTCTTAAAGGTTTACAGCTGTTTTTCTTCTGTATTTAAGGTGGCCTAAGACATGCAGTAGCCAGTATAGCAGGTGCTGAGGCTTACAAATACATGAAGTTTGAAGGAGGAGTGCATCGTGTTCAGCGGGTACCAAAGACAGAAAAACAAGGACGCATTCACACCAGCACAATGACTGTTGCAATATTACCCCAACCCACTGAGGTAATATTTATCTTTGAGTATAACAGACATTACCAGGAGCAATGTTTGATACTAAGTGTTTTCTGCCTCTCTTGTTATTCTCACTTAATGACTTTTTAAATCTCAATTTTAAACTAGGTCATATTTGTTATTTTATTTTAATCACAGGGATGAAATAAAGAATTTCTGTCTTTTCTCATAATCCTAATCTCAAGAAAGCCACTCACAGTCTACTTGACTATGACTTGAAAATTTACTCTGTCTCACGTGTTTTGTGGAAAACTACATTTTCTGCAAAGTAACAAAAGACTGAATCATTTTACCAGGCTCATAGATTACTTCTTTTAGCACTTCCTCTTTCCCATATTTGTAGTGTCCTCACTTGCCTGTTCCAAAGTGTATGGTAATTCAGTCTTGCTTGGTTAAAGGCAGTGGGCTATGAAATAAAGCCTTGTTTTCATCTTAGTTTCATGTTGACCTAGCAGATTGTCAAAGATGTCTCCTTCCTGCACTTTCTTGAAATTGTCTTGCTCCTTCCTCACAGAGACTATTGCTCCACTCCAAAGCCGAAAAAGGGAATATCTGCCATTTCATTTAAAAACCATCTAATCAAGCTCAAATATTGGTTAACTCTGCTGGAAGGGGATGCAGAGCTCTCAGAAGAGAGGAAAATTAGTGCTAAGTGATGGTTATGCATTAAGTTACTATTTGGCTGATTTCAGGGGTTCCATCGTGATGCGTTCTAATCTGATTACCAAGATTTGTTAATATGTTTATAGGAGGATGTGAACTACTACTCATAAACGGTCAGAAGTTTGATCTTGCATAAATGTGCCTTCTAAAATAAACTGACTGTGCCTATTTGATATCTGTCTGCAAAGAAACAGCATAAAATATTTTTTTTCTATATTTCTGTCTCCCATGACAGATGAGGCTGCAAATCAGTCCGAAAGATCTACGGATAGAAACAAAGCGAGCTAGTGGAGCTGGAGGCCAGCATGTCAATACCACAGATAGTGCTGTACGGATAGTTCACATTCCAACAGGTGCTGCTTCATTTTTTCCTTAGTACAGGATCTACATTCCAAAACTGCTGTCAGAATTTCTTTTGAAACTATGGTTTTATTTTCAAACCTGGGCAGCAGTAGAGCAGAGGTTTTATGTAGTTTTCATGTCTATTCATACTACTCTAAATGCATCGTCTCGTGCCCACTCCAGTTTTTAATAGCGAAGACTTCTGGCTTCAGTCGGTAAGCTATCCATTTTGCTATTAAACATGACACTCTAAAAGCATCCAGATCGGTTTCTATCAAGAAGTTATATTTAAGCTTTCAAATAATGAAAATGACACCGAAAAATGGAGTAAGTTGAAATCTAATGATTTTCATTTTCCTGACTAGTCTCCAAAAGAGAGATTGTGCTATTTCTGTATTAAAACATTACTTTTAATTGCAGAGTCTACTCAGGATGCCAGCTCCTATTCGTCTGCTGGCTCCTTTCCCGTAGATGACACACATTATTAGGAGGCCCATCCCTCTGGCTCAGGTTAGGAAACATAGCAGGGATAAGATACACCCTCAAACACTGCCTGATTTTAGCTGTTGTATGGGGGCTTTTTATTGCCATTCCTAAGCCTTTTACTTCCCTTTGAGCAATCCGCAACAGCCTTCTTGACTTTCATTGCATTTTAACTTTTCCTCTTCTCTACCACAAACATTACTCAGGCTTTTCAGGGTAATCCCAACTGCTCTTTATCTTCATATATTCAGATTTTTGCCACCCATTTCTTTGTATCTGTTTAAAACATCAATCCATTCTGCACATGTTGCATCACCTTAGTAAAGGAGAAGGTAAGCAGTAGAGAGGATAAAATTCTGTTCAATATATGGTGACAAAAGATATTCCAAATTAAAAATGTTTTGGATTGCCTGCATGTTTTGATAAAAACACAACAAACTAAAACCAGCTATTGATCTTAGTTTTTGCTGAAGGCAGTTATTAGGGTGTCTTACAGAAATCTTAAAGTGTACTGCAAATTTTTTGCCATTATACATGGTTAATAGGGGAGGTCATACCTCACATTATCTCCTGACTTTTTCCTGTTCCACCTTTCCCTTCTTCATTTCTCTGATCTCTCTTCCGTTAAAATTGTCCTGTTACTTCTTCTGTTTCTCTCATCCTGTATCTTTTTATAAACCTTCACTGTGATCCAAAATGTTGTTTATAAATAAGTCGTTCAGAAAGTAATACTATGTAATCTTATAAAATCATCCTCTATTATTAACAGAGCTACTTATTAAATCCAAGTAACAACTTAGCTCGTGCTGTATTTCTTCTCCCTGCTCCTTTTTTGGGCTGTTCATTTCTTATCTTTAATTGTGTGTTTTGGGATGAGAAAGCACATCCTTTTATTTTTTTTAATAAAATAGTGCCCACTTTTTTATATTCTGATCATATTCTATGCACTCACTATCTCATGTATTTTACTGTTCTTTAAGTCCTACGTTTCCCGGAACTGTGGCCAAAATTTACGAGTATTGAAGATGTCTTTTAGAAGTCAGATCACATCACATATCTTTTGTTTCATTATCCATCTGTTGTCCAGGTGAAATAAATTTCCACTGAATCAAATTTCTTGTCTTATGGCTTAAAACACCTGTACAACTCAGCCTACACGTCCCTCCTAGAATGTATTATTACTCATTAATAACCCTGGACTTTTGCATTCCCAGTCCAAATGTAACAGCCTAATGTAACATATAAACAATCTTCCAGAAATTGCAGAACTCTTTTAGTACATGTTAATCTGAAGTGCTAAATGTCATGATATTTTTGACAGGGATTGTGTCTGAATGTCAGCAAGAAAGATCCCAAATTAGAAACAAAGAGAAGGCTATGCAAATGCTATGTGCTAAACTATACAGCGCCAAACTAGAAGAAGAAAACAAAAAGAGAAACAGTGCTCGAAAGATTCAAGTAAGTTTCATTTAGTTGTGATATAATTCTGTACAAGCATATGTTTTTCAGGTAACCCCTTTGTTGAACAGCAAGTAGGAAATGGAAATACAGAGCAACAGGAGCCCAGGAAGGACTTACGTGAGGCAAAAAAAAGTCATAGAATCATAGAATGGTTTGGGTTGGCAGGGACCTTAAAAATAATCTAGCTCCTACCCTCCTACCATGGCAAGGGATGCCTTCCACTAGGCCACTCTGGAGAACAAAATTTGTGGAGTCCCCAAGCTCTCTAAACAACATTACATTTTACATCAGCAGTAAAGGTCATATATTACTCAGACTTAAAATTTCAGTAGTATGTAAATCCTAGAGATCCAGTGAAACAAACTGGATTGCAGCATGAAGAACCAAAACAGTGTTAGAAAAAGATGCAGTAAATTGTTCTTTTACGTGTTTGAGAACAATTACTGCAGCTATTGAAGTGATCTGAGTACTTGTAACTATAACAAATTTTGTATAGTCATGGGAGGAAGAGAAACCTTTTGCTTTATATGCATAATCAATATTTCATCATTTTTGTAAGATGATGATGATGATAAACTGATTCTTCTTGTTCAATAGATTGGGACTAAAGGAAGATCAGAGAAGATCAGAACATACAACTTTCCACAGGACCGGATTACAGACCACAGAATAAGCAGATCAGTGCATCATGTTGAGTCTTTCATGCTAGGGGAAGAAGTGCTAGATGAAATGATACAAACTCTGAGAGAATATGCTGATTATGAATCTCTAATGGAAATTATTTCAGAAAATGAAAAAAAGAATTCCTCCTGAACATTGTTCTTTCTCAGGCCATTACAACACATGTAGACCTTGGTCTGCAAAGAAGCTTCTTGGAGCACCACCCAGAAAATGGAACTTCTTTTCAGATCATGAAAAACACCATAACTTGTTTCCTCATGATTATTAAACAGTTTTCTTACTTGCTGAGTAAAAGACTTTATTATCTTCATATAAGATATTATTGCTGCAGCAGTCGTTTTGAAAAGTAAATTTGACTGCACCAGAAGTAACAGCAGTTTTTAACTTTTTCCAGTGAGAAGATACTGATAACACCACTCTCAAAAGGTATGCATGCATTAAAAAAGGAGTTATTTCTAGTTCCGGTTTTCATTTAAACTATGGCTTAACCATCACACAACAGTGTGAAATAGCTTACTTGGTAGAACAAAAAAAATCCTGTTTTGTTTGAGTGATTGGAAAAAAGTGATAAATAAATGACCCCACTCTACTTATCCGCATATTTATTAATCACTTATATGTGTCATGGGAGAGGGAGTCAAAGTGTGTCTCTGTCATGTTTTCAAGGCCTTCTGGTCCTAATTTATAAACACAAAACAAGTTATGGAATATCCCATGTTCCAGAAAAAAAAGCCATGGAAGCCAAGTGATGAATCATATGAATTGGTTTTGGAACAAATTTTTCTGTTCATGAGTCAAAAATGAAAAGAATTGTTACAATATTGTTCGGCTGATGTTTTAGTATCCGCTTGACTTCAATTCAGTTTGTCCTTTATGGTTTTAATTGACTGTCCAAGTTATTGATCTTCTGAAAGTTAGTGCTATGACCAGCACTTACGGGTTTTGTCTGTTTGTTTAACAGCATCTTAAAACATTTGATACCTTTATCAGCTTTGTTTTCTAGTAAACACTGGATGGTAACTATGATTAAGTTCCAAATCATTTAATTTAAGACGCATACATTAACTTCAGATGAAGGAATGTCTCTGTGTGTAAGATGAGGCATACATATTTTCTGTTGGTAAGGATGAGACCTAGGTCTGCATTTACTAGCAGTTTTACAACTCCCAACTGGCACATAAAAAAGTAAAACGAAACATTGACTCATTTTTTGTGTAAAATAATTAGATACCGATTGGAGCCCAAACTAGGACTGAAGTCTTCGTTCTTACCAGATCAGTGTTGTAAATGGAACACTAGAGAACACTTGTGACAGTCCTACTGATTTGACTTAAAGCCAGGCCCTCTTGTGCCAAGTGATAGATGGAGTTTGCTGTTCAGCTTCATAGTCCTCCAAGCAAATAAGGGCCATCAGCTGGATCTACACACTGGACTACTGCATGAAACTTAGATAATTGTTTAGGTCTTTGTCACCATAGACCTTCCCTGATCTTCCAGCTTGTAGCCTGTCTGGCCAGATCCTGCCTCCCTGTTCTCGTCTGGTTCTTGAACAAACACTAAATGTGTTCTTGCCTTGCAAGTGAACAGGCTCTGATCAGTGTGAGAAAAACCAGACATCATGTGGCTCTGGCAGGAGGTTGACAGGAATTCCAAACCTGGCATCTGATAGTGCTGTACATAGGAGGACTTCACTGTCTTCCTTGGCCTGTCACAGTAAGCTTTACTGGGTAAAGGCTTGAAGTCTCCTCCTTGCTCTATATAATTTTTAATGCAAGGGATGTTGTCTCTGCAAATGCCACCTCCTTGAGCTGTGAGCAGATTGCCTTTCCAGCAGTGGTGGGGATCCCCACACTGGTGTCCAGTCAGCCTAGCTCCCAGTAGTGCTCCTGCTCACTCTGCAATTACTGGTAGTGTTGGTCATATAAAATACAATTCTTTTATGGGGAGGAGCCCAGATCCACTTCCAGACTTGAATCACAGAACGGGGCAGGTTGGAAGGGACCACAGTGGGTCATCCAGTCCAGCCTCCCTGCTTAAGCCTGGTCATCCTAGAGCACATGGCGCAGGATTGCATCCGGGCGGTTCTTTGATATCTCCAGTGCGGGAGAGGATCCTTCCCCGGTTAGAGGAGCTTTGCACATTCGGAGCGTGCCAGGCTGGTGGGAAGATACCAGGCGCGTCCATTTAAAAAAAGCGGACGCAGATGTAGCTGGGCGCCAGGCTAGCGTGCTTAGGCGCGTGTCGGTGCCGGGACGCGGCAGCCGCTGGCTCCTGCGGCAGCGGGAGCGGGAGAGGGAGCGGTGCGGGGCCGGAGCGCGGGAGGAAGGGGCGGGCGGCAGCGGCCGGCGCGCGGGAGCCGCGCCCGCGCCAGCC
>VZTG01001422.1:1892616-2017294 GCA_013397845.1 Melanocharis versteri
CTCCGGCGCGCTCCTGCCCGCCCCGCCACCACCATTTCAGGGGGGATCCTCCAGGGCGGGGGAAAGAGGAGATCCCCGAAGGCGCGGGGTGAAGCTCCCGGAGCCGTGGGGCACGGCGGAGCCGGGACCCGGTCTACCCGCTCCGACCCGGGCCATCTTGAGCGCTGGGCGGGAGCAGCCTGACAGCGCCGCGGGGGCCCGCGGCTGAGCCCGCTCCTCCGGGGGTCGGGGCAGGCCCTGGGGCACCGAAACGTGTTTTGGGGACGTTTTCCAATTCATCAGGATTTCAGCCCAAAAGCTTCTCTGCTCGTTCGCAAGGAATGGGGGAAGGGGAGGAAGAGGCTTAGGAAGGGCTTGCGTCTTTTCCCCCAACTCACATGATACAAAGCCATAAGCCTATTTGCTCCTTTCTCCCACCAAACGTAGGTACAAAGAAGGAGCTTTTTCTCTAAGTCGTTCATGGAACACATTTTTCTCATGCTTCTCTCCAAAACTGCTGGAAGTGCTTAAATCATTTAAAATTCTTATTCGAATGGGGGATCTTCTATTTCCTACGGATTGCAAAGCATGTTTAAAATTATTTTCCCTTTAGATATTTAACAGGGGAGAGATGGCCTCCTTCTCCCCTTCAGCCCTCGCCCATCCCCCCGCAATTGTTAATATAGATAGCGCCACATTTCGCGGGGGAGGGGAATGAAACAGGGCAAGAAAAGCTCAATTTCCCTATGATATCTATCGACCTCCCCGCCTTTTAAAATCATGCTTGAACCTTTATTTCACTCTGACCATTGTTTAAGGATGGCCGCTTTTCTTTGTAATTTGCACACGCATGTGAGCACTCAAGTCTTTCCTGTGCCACCCAGCCTCCTCCCTTTCAAAAATGCCAGATATCTGGCTACAGCAGTAGCATTGCCTCTGGTATTGGATGCAAACTTCAGGCTTCTCTGGCCTGCACAGGCCTGCGGTCACTCATGGACCCTCTGCCACTGGTGTCCCTTGCAGGGTCCTCAAGTGTCTTGACTATGTTGCTACCTTTATTGTAGGAATTGGAAGCACTGGTGTGTCTCATCTATGCTGGTGAAATGGTGACCAAGTAAATCACCCTGTCAGTTTTCTTGCCCTAATTATATGCAGCATAAAACTCTAGTTTTTGGGAAAATCTTACATAGATTTTACGAGTGGCTCTTCAAATCCTTAGTTCCATTAGTTGTATTTCAGGCACTAGAGGGTGAGTTAGATAAAAGTGTAAAATTCATATGCAGAAGGGAAGCATGATAGAGTCTTTATAAGAAACAGAATTTGTGATCTAGCTTATGCTGTGTTTTAATACTGCCCTTGTTGTTTCTTGCAGAATACAAACAACGAAATGAAGTCAAACCTTAACCGCTCTTGCAAAATGAAACGTGATTTCGATTGCACATCTCTTCATGCTGGGTTTGCACCATTGAAATGTGCTGTGGAGAAAACAAGACTGGAAAAATCCTGCCCCTTGAATTATGAGGAAGGTTTTGGTAAAAGCTGTGCAGAAGAACACCAGAAAATACTCCTTAGTGACTCATACTATGCAGCCATCAGAAATCTAGATCCTGAAGATGGAGAAAGACCTATACATAACAAAGAAAACAACCAAGTAACCCAGAGACTTGATGAAGGTATCTGTGAAATGGAGGCAATGGAAAGCAGTAAACTTAATGAGGACAGTGGTTATTCCTCTATGTTGAGTACTCAGTATGCTGATGCAATAGAACATGAGGATAGTTTACCTTTGGCTGGGAATCTGTGTGGCACACCAAAACATTGTCTCATGAAGAATCAGAACCAAGAACAGTTTTCAAAGAAGACACTGTTGCCAGTAATCCATTATGAAGAAGTGATTTGCTCAACTTTGAAAAAAAGTGGTAAAAGAAATCTCAGATCAAGGGCTGCTGTAGACAGAATTGTTTCTTGGGGAAAAGTTGAACTTTGTAACTTAATTGGAAAGAAAATGGGGCTGGATAGAATAGACATTATTGCTGAACTCTTCCAAAAGAACCTGAAGCATATATTAGCAAACATTTTAAGGCATCTCAGCGAGATGGATTTGGTAAAGTAAGTATATTGATGTCCTTGTATTTCACTGGGAAAGGAAAAAACCTAATCTGATGCCTTAATGTTTTAGCTATGGGGCTTGTGACATTTGCTCAATGTTTAGTATTATGTGTTAAAATATTTAAACATGGACTGACGATTTAAGCCATGACACATATGGAGAATGTGTCATTTCCCTAGATTGCAAATTAAAAATTACAACTGTGAATGTGTTCTATCTTTACATAACAGAAAAAGATTACAGTTATTCTTGCTATTTAATAAATCCCTTTCCTAGGAGGCAACTGATTGTTTGTACTGTTGTTGCAGTTTTGCCAAGGTCAGCACAACATGGCAGAAGATTCTACAAGAAGATAAATGGATTTTCCAAATGTATAGCAGAGCTGTGAAAAACCTTTCTGTAAGTTTCTGCACTGAACCATCAGTGTTTTTCTGCTATTTCAGGTCTTCTCCTACGCTTAAGAGATCACAGAAGAGTTCCTTAGGTTGAAAACTGTCACTGGAGTGTCTGAATTTGTCCTGTTAGGATGCCCTGTCTCAGGTGTTGCTAGTGACATCAGTGACTTTGGGGATTCTGAGGAGGACTGGCTGAGAAGATGACCGAAGGAGAGATGCAGATGAGAGAGATGAAGTTCTTGAGAGCTTCCACAAGTCCCGTGTTACAGAGAAAGGCGGGAAGGAGAGAGTCATTGCCAGCACAGCTCACTGGGCAAGCCCTAGAGTCTCCCAGCAGAGGCTTGCTTGCTTCAACATCCCCACTGATCCAGAAGGGAGGGAGACTGAGATAAATCCCTCAGCTGGCTCTGTGAATCAGGGTCTCTGTTTGTAGCAATAGTCTCTAAAGTCCACCATGCCTGCTACGGAAACCTGAAAAGCTTTTTGCACTATGAGCGATTCCTAATGCCTCTTTGTCCTATGAAATAAAAATGCTAGATCCATCCACACTAGACTTGTGTTTTATCAAGTCAGGACTCTTAAAACACTAGGAGTGTTTTAACAGAGGTGGAGAGACAGGCAGCAAACAAAGGCTTAGGATCTGCCACAGGATAAGATTGTTAACCAGTTTGAGTTTTATGTAGTATTTTACAGTGCTGTTGGGGTGAAACGTTTGTACACTACTGAATATTCATCTCATAAAGTTTGATTTCTTCTATGCTATTGTATGCTTTTTTGTTTAACTTGAACCAGAAACTTGGAAAATTGTTGGGTGGGGTTTATTTTTCTCAAAGAAAGCTTCAAGCATTCCTGTTCACCATAAAGAATTGGAAATACTGATTTTTGCTTCAAAAAATTATGATGAATAGGTTACATGCTCTGCCTAAATAATTGTGTTAATATGAAAGTAGGACTACATAATAGCAGATGGTTGGTTTTGAACCAGGAGCTAGGGAGCTGTTCTATGCATTTATAACAGAAGTGACTGTGAAAGTTATGGTAGAATCAGTGGCATTCCTTGGTGTGATGCTTTATTACTGGAAACCAGGAGGAAGGATCTAAAACTACTTATTGACTTCTATTAAACTAAAAAACCTGTATCAGGTTAAGTTCTCTTCCCGAATTTAAATCTTTGTTTTTCTTTTCGTCAGAATGTCACTAGGGCACCAGAGTATGCTGCAACAAGAGATTACGTCCTCTACAGAGTGTCCTTAGCTTCCATCCAGAAAGCAACCCCACCAAAAAACTTGAACAAAAAAAGCACCAGATCCAAAACATCTAAGAATCACAGCAGGCTCGTGGAGTTTTCTGAGGTAACTGGTGATTTCCATTAATTTTTAATTTCTCACATGTTTTCTGGAAAACAGACACTTTGTAAAGTGTATTTTTAAAAGTAGCATCTCTAATTTCAAGTGCTTGTGATTCTTATTAGTATGGCTGCCGGATTTTGCTTAGTGTGCCTATTTTAAGACAATGTCAGAAGCTAGGTGGAGAATATTGATACACTGGGATGTTCTACATCCTTTCTTTTCCTTCTTAGGAATTTTTTTTTTGCTTAAACTTTGTCTTGGTCAGATATGAAAAAATTTAGTAATTTCCTGTTATTTTCCATAGGTTTATAATGGATCGCATGTTTCCCAGATAAGCAATATCACAAAAAACTGTCAATTTTGCTTCAAACCTGATGACCAGTTAGGGAAAAAAAAAAAGGACCAAAGACTTCATAGTTTTTAGTTCCAATTTTTAAAAAAATTAGCAATGCATATTTCTTTTAATCATTCTACGGGTTTTTTTGCCAACTCATTACCTGGCATTAAAATTACTTTTTTAACTACATATTTATAGTGTCACACATTTGGAATTGTCAATAACTGCCAACAGCCTGTTTCCCTTCACCTTGTTATTTTTCTTAAGCTGTCTTTTTTTTTCCACGTGATTGCAATGTAGACCTTCACCTATATCTTATAAGACTTTTAAAAATGCTTATTGAAAGTTATTGCTTGTTAGTAAGCAAAAGATTATCCTAACTAGAAAAAGGTTTTATGCTCAAGATCAAAAGTCATATTCTGCAAATTAATGCAACAAGACAAGAAGATGAAATGTCACTGGAAAGTATAATCAATATGCTGTAATACTACTACATAGAACTTTGTAGCATTAGCAATGTAAAAGTACAGCTGTTCAGCAGAAGTCTTAAAATTCAATTCCTGATATATATGTCTATACACAGCTACATCACCATCCTTGAATGAGGTTTGGAAGATTTGGGAAGGCTGTTTTTCTTACTGCTTTGTATTTGGCCTGTCCTTTGACTTTTAAATTTTAAGAATTTAAAATTGGCTACCTCTATTCAGTACAAAATACCTGCAATTATAGACTGATTATTCCTGTTCAGTCTCCATTAGAATTTGATGCAACAAGAATTAGGCTAAATTTTTAATTTGTCTCTCTACATTAGGAGAAGTTATAATATGTTTTGTGGCGCTTAAATAGAATCAGGAAGTGTTTAGAGAATGTCTTTACCCTCTACTCATGATTTTCTGTCTGTTCTTTTTCCAATAGGCTGCCAGGAACCTGAAAAACACTGAAAGCCTTAAAGCCTGCCATCGCTGTGGCTCACCTGCCAAGTATGACTCCTACCTCCAAAGAGCAATGTGCAATCGTGAAAGCTGTGGCTTTGACTTTTGCACCAAGTGCATGTGCAGCTACCACAGCTCCAGTGACTGTGTGAGCAGCAAGCCAGTGAAACACAACTCTGCGACAGGGCCGCTTCCAGGGACTAAGAAAAGCAAACAGAATCTAAAGAGATTGTGATCCATCCCCCCCAGTACAAATTGGCAAATGTCCCATAGGAGTTTTTTTAGTCATCCACAAAAACAATACTCTCTGCTCTTCCATATTTGTAAAAATGGTTAATTCTATTATTCCTCTGTACTATTTAATCATCCTGTTCAGAAGGGTTTTAAAAGCATTTCTAGTGCTGTCAAGTGAGGTGAGTGAAGCCCCTTTTAATGTAAGAGTATGAGGAAGACTAGATTTTATGGATTTTCAAAGCTTTGCCTTTGATTTTAAAATGTGGAAATTCATAATACCATTTTTTCTGATGGCTTCTCTTATCTGAATCTTAATTTGCTCTTCCTTCATTTCTTCTTTCATTTCTTGAACTTTTTCCAAGTTTAAAAAAAAAAAGTACTGTATGTTGGCTATACTGCTAAAAAATACTTTGACTTTTTTTTTGAAATCACAAGCTAATTTTAATATTTGTATATATTTGTAAATATTGTTCATATTTGTCTTGTAAATGTGAAAATAAATGATTATTCTCAACAACTTGGTTGGCTAATCTGGCCTTCCTATTTATCATCCTTAGACTTTGCTTCTCATGCTGTTTTTGCAGGTTTTCTAGTATGTGCTTCTTAAAATTTGTGATTTAACAAAGTGCAAGTTCTCCTGAGTTTGTGTAAAACATGTACTGAATCCATTGTCATGCTGTATTCCTGCAGCTTACCTAAAGGCTCTTAGCAGTAATTGCCAATAGTGTCAAAAGTGCCAACCTTCCTTTTCATTTCAATGGAAATGTTCCTATTGGCTGAACTTCCGGCTGCTGTTGCTGAACTAGCTCACTGTCAGCAAAATACTCCTGATCCCACAGTAAAGAAAGGCGAGCTTTCAATAAATGGACTGATAATTTCGTGGAATTATCTGGGGTGTTTTTTTCCCTGTTGGTAAGTAAAAAACAGACTGGGAGGACCGCACTGTAGGTCCTGCTTCTTAAACTGCAGTGCGTGTAGCGACAGGACAAGTGGGAATGGCCTCAAAGTTAGGAGAAGGTAGGTCTAGGTTAGATATTAGGAAAATTTTTTTTACTGTGAGGGTGGTGAGACGCTGAAAGAGGCTTCCTAGAGAAATTGTGGGTGCCCAACTCCGGAAGAGTTTATGGAGCTCTGAGCAACTTGGTCCTATGAAAGGTGTCCCTGTCTGCAGCGGGGGAGCTGGAACTAGATGATCTTAAATGTCTCTTCCAATCCACACCATTCTATGACTGTGATCCTATTATCCTTTATTCTGGTAATTAGACAGCACCATCTTGATACAAATAAAACCACAGTGAGTGTTAGGCGGAGCACACAGAGATAAGAAATCTCATAAGCAAAATTTGTTACAAAATTTTCATCTGTGTCTACTGAAATTCCCGTGTCCTAAAGAGCACAGATAATGTGATCTGAACAGAACTCCTATTTCCTATAATGACTTCAAGAAATATGGCACAGGCATTTGCTCTTAGACTGGTGTTGTACTGTAGGATACATCTTGAATTAAATTGGTGTCTTTTCGAGCTGAATGGGGTGAAATAAGTTTACCTTTTCAGATTTTTGAGCTTACTAAAGGAACAATGCACTTTCTAGTAGGCCTAACAATTTGTACACTGAGTAAAGAACAGCTGCTCTTTTCCTTCCTTTTTTTTTCTTTTAATTTTTAGCTATGGAAATGTGTCTCTTAGTGAAGAATTTTGAGAAAAATTCCTTGTAACCTCCAGATAAGAGGGAAGAGTTGGACTACCTGGATTCAGTAGTCACAATTGGAGCTGAACAATATGAAGAAATGGACATTTTTCACCAACTTCTGAGTGATAAGGAACAACTACCTTCTACCTGAAACGTTTTTGGAAAGGTCAAATTATTTGACTTAATGAAGCTTTGGCCAAGCTGTAATGGATCTGCTGCAAACCATTGTGGCTGTTTCCATTTGCCTAACCATTTTTGTTTTATATGATCCTCAGATCCTTGCCTACCAGCCTTAGTTCTAATCAGGATATTCAAGATTGAAGCCTTCAACAGGTGGGTGATAGCTTCTTAAGGACCTTGATCTGTCATCAACACTTAAAATTTTCTTGTGCAAGATTTCCAAAGCATCGGGATCTGTTGGGGTGGCACAGCTATTTCTTCCTTTATGGTAATCCTGCCCAGTGTTTGAAACCCTGCCCAATAACGCTAAGCTTGGAGCCTGTATAAAACCATGCATCTTACTGAAAGTCACAGGATGCTTGGTCTCCTCATAAATAGTTTCAGTGAATGGTGAGCTGCAGAAAAAAAGCGTGGACGATCAATCCCCCCACCCAGGCATACTAGCATCTACTGCTGAGGGAGAAAGCAGGTCCTCAGAGAATGAGGGTGATGGGTGCTACTAGGTGCCCCAGCCAGTGCTGAGGAGAGTGATTTATGTGCCAAAGGTGTGAAAGTCGTAGATGCAGATTGCTGTTAATGTCTCTGCTGAGCTATCTTGGACCTGCCTTTGATATGCATTCGGTGAGTCATACCTAGGGCAAGAGAACAGCACTTCCCATATGGAGATCAGTACTCCTCAGGTACTGCAGCTGTTGTCAAAAACCACTTTCAGACTCAGCAGTTGGCAGCCCCAGTGACTTTGCAGGAATGTGATAAGCTTCTTACCCACACTGCATGCGCCTTTCAGATCTACAGAGGGTGATAAACACCTGCAGGCTGCCAGAGTCTCCTGCCTGGCTGGTGCAAGTACAGATTTCTTCCAGTTACTTACTTGTCTCTAGGAATGGCTCTGCATGGTGAGGAAGGGTGGGACGTTTCTCTGCTCTGTAAATTGCTGTGTCTAGCAGCTGTTCCCCAGGCTTGAACAGCTGTAAAGAGCGATTATTCCTTAACTTCATCCTAACCCAAGCTGAGAGACAGACAGAGGTACGCACTTAGGACTTTCTGAAATCAATATTGAGTATCTGCATTTTGCAGCTCTTCTTTCTTGCACTTACAATGTTGTCCTGAAAAACCCAAGGAGCTGCTCGAGGTGCTTACACCTTTATGCAAATCATTCAAGGCAATTTCAGCTCTCATCACAGCAAGGAGAGAAGCTGAAGAGTAGTGTCTGAGAGTAATGATAGAATCTCTTGCATAAACAGGGACAAGTTTGGATGCACTTATCAATCTAATACATCCTCCAGCAGAAGCTTTTGTGCTCTGAAGACTGTGAGACATGTAAGAACCAAAACAAGAAAAAAACAATTCTCAACTCTGCAACTACTGGCACCTTAGCCCAGCTAGTCACCTCGGAGCCTGATTTCCAACGTGTGACAAAACTGCAGCATGTGCCAGATACGTTCTCACTAGCCAAAGGTTTCACTGCAAGGAAGCAAAATTTTAGCATGTTGAATGTTTTTGGGTTTTTTTAAAGAAATTTAAAAGTCACAATTGTCAGTGACCACTCTTAAAATATTTTGTATATTTAGCCCTAAAAGATAAGGTCTGCCCTGAGTTAGAGACTTTTAAAAGAAGGAATCTAGATTAAGATTCGAAATAAGAATTCCCTTCCCACCTCTGAAAGCCAAGGACTGACAGCCGTTTTGAGGAAATTATGCTGTAGTGTAGATTTTTTGTAAATGAAAGCTGTTCTGAAAAGGGAAAACCACGAGATGGTGCTCTTGACTCACTCACTGCGTGAAGCCGGATTCACTGAGTTCTTTTTGTGTTCATGTAGAGTGTATTTCCTCCACCTCTGCTAACTGTAGCTGTAGATCTAGTTACTTCAGTCACAGGGAATCAGATTAAATCTGCAACTAAAGAACGAAACCCAAACCTTGAATTCAGTTACTGATTTTAGCATTTGTTTCAAACATATTTGTGTAGGATATGTACACGTTTGCTAAACTTAAAAATATACAGGTGCCTTTCATAAAAGCTTTGTTGTACAGCAAAATGCATACACCTTCTTCAAGGAGTGATTAACTGCCCTAAACATGTCATTTACTTGTGCCCTCATAGTGACAACTGGAGAGCAAAGTCACCACTCCTGAGCAGTGGGTGCAAGCCATCCTGTGAAGCCGTCAGTGCAGGTCTGAAGGAAGCGGCAAACAGAGCTTTGCCTGGGACTGGACATTCTGCTCCCGACTGATGGAGATTTGGTGAACATCTCAGCAGCACAACAGCTGTGGTTCCACCTTGGTATATCTTCTGGCAATTGTGCCAACTTGCAAAATATCTAACAGGCACAGCATGCATAGGTCACTTCTTGTAGAGTGTGCTTAGGAGGGGCTGGTATCTTGAGCTGAAATGCCACTACCTGAATGCAAGGATGGACCAGGCCATTACTGTGATAGATGCTCGATTTTGGAAGACACTTGCTATGATGAAAAGATCCCCCTTCTAATGTATTTGAAACTTGGAGTAGAGAGTGAGAAGTTACAGAGATGGACGACTCCTGGATTGTGAGTCTTTACCTAAAGATGCATAAATTGTCAGGTCCACTCAATTTTAGCATAACCTTGTCAGAATGGTTTCCCCTCTGAAGTAGTCCCGGGGAACTTAAGGATACAAAACATAGTGCTGATATTCTCAACACAAAATAAAAGCAGCTAGGCTCTATGAGCCTGCTTGCACATGCAGAAATAATTGCAAGATTCAAATGATGGAACAGACATTGTTGTAGTGGCCACTGAGATAGTTCAGCAGCAGCTAAGGTTTTGTCCCTTAAGGTTTTATATTGTCCTAGTTTTTGCATTCAGAGCTGCCCTCAGGGTACCTCAGTCCAGCACTCTGTCTGCAGCCCTCAGCCAGCTCAGTGTCAGGGCCAGCCCATGGCCTGAAGGACAGCCCTGAGGATGTCCTCTGGCCATGCAGGTGCATGGCTGGGAAGAGGGAGGGAACCCTGCCCCTCCACTGCCCTTTTTTCCCCCTCAGAAGTGCTGGGCTAGCTTTTGGGAGGTGCCAGTAGTACTGTTGCCCTTGGCTGATGTGACTGTGCTAGGCTAAGGCTGAAAAAAAGGCTTTTGGGCATTTGATGTTTCCTTGTAGCCAGACCATGGCAGTAATGGTTCATCCTAGTTTGGGGTTAAAAAGCCTCTCTGGCTTCCTCAGGCCCCCAAGTCAGACTGACACTGAGAGGGTCAGGGGTGTCTCTAACTTGAAGTATTTTCTGTGGGCATGTAAAGGTCGGGCAGCCTCTGGCTGCTGTGCAGAAGGACTGAGCTCAGGAGACGCTGCTGTGTGTTTCAGGAGGAGGTTTGGCTCTTCAGGGCTAATGCACGGCAGCTACAGCTTCACAGGAGAGACTTGGGATGGGTACAGCTGTGGTGGTCGCCACCTCCCAGCACTCCCTTCTGCTTCCTGCCCATGCCAGCTCTGTGCCCACCAGAGAGCGCAGTGCCCCTGCTCAGCAGGAATGAAGGCTGCTTCCAGAGGCTCCACTGGAGCTGGCTGATGCATGAATCATAACGCAAACATCATGACACAAGAGCTCTGAGACTTACCTCTTGTGTTTAGTGTCATTTTCGGAGGGTCTACCTTGGCTTAGTTAATTACATTGTACAACAGATTTTTGTTAGTCATGTGTAGATCTAATTTTCAAGATTGTCCCTCGGTGCCAAATTAGCAGAGAAAACATCAACTGCAATTTGCTTACAAACATACTTTAAACACCAGCTGCTTGTAAAAATGCATATGATGTTTTTAAATTAAAAAGCTCTGTGTTGCCTTAAAAACACTTGCAACAGGCAGCAAAATAATACATTTATTATCTGCAAAATGTTTACTTATGTACCCATAGATAAAAAAATCTGTGTGCCAGTAGGAAATCCAGAAAGTTTGAGTTGCTTCATGTCCCTTTCTTTCTTTGTGGCATATCATGGTCGTGTAAAAAATTGTGATGCTAAACTTTAGTAGGAAGAGCCCTCTGACGCAGGGTAAAAAAGTATGTAAGCTGTCATATGTTTAAGGTAGGTAAATCAGTAGGAATACCACAGGTTTTGGCAAAATAAGCTGTTCACATTTGTTCTGACCTCCTCACCTCTGTTTCATAGCAGTTGTATTCTCAGTATTTGTACTTGATACATAAATGTAAAACATATAAAATGTCTCAATGTCCCCACCACTCTGCCGTGAATTAACCATGTAGTAGATAAGAAGTACTCTTTTTAGTATTTCTATTTATACTCTCAGCGTGCTAATACTCATAGAGTTATTCTCTTGTCACTACTGATAATCTTCACTCTTCTCAACACTCCTGTAAATAGCTTATATCCTGAAGGCTGACTTTCTTAAAAAGATTAAGACAACTCTTTTACTGTTTAACATATCAGAACAGAAGACATATTCTCTTTCCTTGGAGTTACAATCAACAGCAAGGTTTTCACTGTTCATACAGAGCCCTTTATCCTCACAATTGCAAGGTTTTCACAAAGTTTCTGGTGGAGAGGCTAATTCAATATATTGCATTATGTTTACATGCCAGTCTCAAATGTGATTAAAATTCTTTCAGACTTCCTATCCCTACACATTGACACTTAAGCAAATTAAATGCGTTTTTTGTACTTATTTTACTGCATATCAATTTCTTAATTTTTGGTGACCAAAATCAAAGGTTCTGCATGTCTTAGATAGATTTGTATTTTGTGTTACCTGGTGCTCAAACAGTGAAACTTCTGGGAATGCAAGGGGTTGTCTACATAAGAAAGATTACTGGTTTAATTCATTAATGTTTGAAACTGGGTTACTTATGTTGATGAAATAATATACATATAGATACAGATATACAAAAGAGATTGTATGAAATGATAAAACCAGGCTCAGCTCATGCCTCAAACACCTTTAAGACCAAGCGAAGATCAGAGGTAACAACTTTATTTTCCTTCCTGATACGAAATTCACCTTTTGAAGCAACTTCTTACTGCAGATACGTGATGTACACTTGTACAGCCCTGTTAAGTCTACATCACATATTCATTGCTTATGCAGCTGATAAAACCAGAAATTTATGCTCCTGTATAGAACCAGGATAAACATTTATCACTGGTAACTGAGCTGAAATAGTTGTCATTCCAAGTGAAAATACCTGTGACTTGACCAGTGGATTAGGTTTCCAAAGTTTAATAGATGTTAATTATGGAGAGGATGGTAGAGGGTAAATATTGCTTTTCCTTTTCTATCTTTCCTGAATAAATTAAGTATATGATTTAATATGGGCTTACAAGAACTATATGCTAAAAAGGAAAAGCCATCAGCTATATTACTATTTATTTCTGTTCCTTTGATCTTAAATTAGTAGATTTTATTTTTGCAGAGAAATCATTAAATATAATCATAAAGTTCAAATATATTTCTGAATGTTTTCATTGCCATAAGAAATTCTTTCTTATCAACTAACTAAATTTTTATTCAGGGAATAAGGTTCTCCTATTCCTGAGTTATCTGTTTACTTAATTCCAGTAATTGTTCACAGAAAATCTAGTCAACTTCAAAACAAAATAATTTACACATAGAAACTAGAAAGCATCTGTGAACTATTGTTCTAGGACTTAGTTGCAAGTAGGGACATTATACAATAATTTTTTTGAAGAACTGAGTTTAGTTTTAATTTGCAGAATTTTAAACTTATATTTTTGTCTCTTTTTGAAAATGTAAGCTGTGTTTTAATAAAGCTTTTTTTTAATTTATAAGCTTATTAAAATATATAAAGAACATGAAGGATAACTGCAGGTATATATTTTCATCTCATAAGTTGCATTTTTGAATGGAGTTTTAGTCTCTTTTTTTGCTTTTTCATTACCTCAGACACTTTCAGAGAAAGGGGGAGAGAAACATTATGCCAGCTCTTTGTTCAATCTGTCTTTCACTTTTATTAGAATTTAACAGAAATTTCTGTGGGAACTATGCTGAAAAGACATCAGTTGTATAAACTCATGAACAGCAAATTGTGGAAGTATGAAAAATAAAAAATGTATGCCATGTCTTTTTTTCTAATGAAAAACATACAAACTAGAAATAATGTGATTTGGCTTTCAGTTTGCAATCCAGCTTCCCAGGGTTGTAGGGGAAATACATGGTTATTATTTATTACACAGCTTAGAATAGTTGGGGAAATGCTTAATCCAGTATGATAAGTGGTATTTGCTTAAAAAAAATCAGATTTTAAACTGGTGTGTAAGTGAAAGAGGAGTGTTCCCTTTCAGGTCACCACAAGTATCACAGTTTGTTGGTAGTGAGCCATACACCTGGTAGAAAAAGTTTGAAGGATTAGAAATTAAGAGAAGTCAGTAAATATTTTGGTTACCACCTCTAAGACTTGTTCAAAGCCAGCAAGAAAGCACATCATTTTAAAAATTAACATGGCAGGAAACGTGATCCAGGAGGCTTCTCCTTAAGCTTGCCCTTAAGGGCATGAAAGGAACTCAATACAGGATTGTGATACACAGCCTACAGGCAAGAAATTGATCCATAAATCTTTGGAAATTAAGCCAGTATTTGTGTTACTGAAAAATGGATTTCATCTGCTCATGAACTCAGAACACTCATAGGCACGATATATCCTCTGTATGAGCTTGGTTTAGTGATGCTGCTGTATCGTATTAGAAGCTGCTGCAAAATTGCCACAAAAACCCCTTACTGAATGTATTTTCAATGTCATTCTAGTCTCGATGTGTTTTGCAGGTAATAAATGTTAACTCTGAGGAAGATGAAAAAGCATCATGATCATTTTTGTATTAAACCTCAGTTAGCATGACTTAAATTCAGAGTACTAGTAGCATGTAGTTTTTTTATTTATGCTAAAATTTAATCACCATGAAAAGAGCTTAGAATATATAATTTGGGAGATCTGAGAGATCATAGAGTTTAGTCCAGAGAGTACAGGACATGTCTACAATGAGACTTTATTGTCTTATTTATATGTGCCATGTAATTTTAAATGTGTTGATTTAAAATGTTGTGCAATTTTAATATAGTTGTCTGCGCAATATTTCTTGATTTTCATCACCTTGTTCTTGCAATGCTGATGACAAATTTCAATACTTTTCAGAATATTTCACCATCTTTCAAGCTAAGACTTTCTGAGTCAGCAGACTCAATCTCTCACAAGGTCATCTTACACAATAACCACCGCGGAACAGCTCCAAAAAAAAAAACCTATTTCCAACAGCAGAGAAGAATTTTAGTAGACCTTTCTGCATCCCAGAGAATTCAGAAATGATGAAATGGAACAAAAGTTCCCATCTGGAAGTTTGGTATTTGTTACTTGGAATCTGTCAGTGTAATGTCCACATCATGAACACCTGTGATATTAAACACGGTATGGCTTGAAGGAGGCTTGCGTCGAAGCCTGGTCCCTCCTTAACTAGTAAGTGCTTGTCCAAGAGATTCTTTTTACATGTAAAACTAGTCCTCAGATATCTCTTTTGCCTTCAGTATGAGTACGTAATTAGGGGTGTGCCTGTAGAGCCTTTCTCTTTTTATTTTTCCAGATTTATGCTTTCTCTGCCCGTGCTCTGAACCAGCAGGTAGCATGGCAGGTTCTATCCAAAACCAGGCTTGCAACTGAGTTAGCACCATCCTGAATGCAGGCTGGTGAGTTCAGGATTGCCCCTTGGCTTTGCTCTTCACACTGGTAGGACACAGCGATGCTATGGACACGGGTGTCATGTGCTCCCCATTTCTCTCGTGTCCCATCATTCACACAAGCAATTACTGCACACAAAACTCTCCTGCTCTCAGCTTACAGCACTCTACCATGCAAAGCTCACAGCAGGACCACTGTAAATCATTTACTGTTATTTTAACCAAAGACGGGGTTGTGGAAGGCTTGGTTCTCCTCTTGGACAGAATCAGGTTCAGAGAAAACAAGGGCTGAGTTTTTAAGGAAAATCATAAGTACTTTTGTACTCCCCCATTTCTGGTCAGCCAGAGGCAGATGGGAGCAGGCTAGCAGGGAGTGGTGCTGTTTTCCAACACTGTATAAACATCCCCACAGCAGTGCTTCCCTGCTCGGGCCGCTTCCCCCCCTAGCAGTGTGGGAAGTGCAACCACCCACCTTCACACCATTGGAACCATGGTGTCCACTCCATCCATCAGAATAGAGAAGACAGAACCGTCTTCTTACCTGCTTTCTGAATGGATGTAAAACAAGCAGGTGAAAGCACATGCACATACAATTCTTGATCTTTGGCTGCGCCACTTTGTGCTATTTGATTTCCTTGGGGAAGCTCTCACTGATACAAACTTACAGAAATTATTACAGTAACACAGTGATACTTTTCTTTCCTGCTGCAAGGTTGGCAATAAAAAGCATAAGAGCTCATGCCATCAGCACCATCCTACAACCTTGGTACTAAACTTGGCCACAATTTCAAGTTTGCTATCAAGTTAATCTTTCTGTGGTGCCAAAAACCATGCCAATACCCACACATTCCTCTAAAGTAAAGGTCCTCTGCCAAAGAGGAGGAAGGCGAAGAAAAGGTCACAAAATAAAGTGAGTACCAAAGATGTTTTCCTTCCATTAGATATTTGTCATGCATAATGTTTTTGAGTCTTATTTTGCCATAAATTATAGCACAGTGTTCCTACGTTGTTAATTATCATTAATTTCCAAAAGTAATGTCAGAAAAATATCAGAGTTCAACATAAGATAATATAATTGAATTTATCTGTTTATTGATGCATTCATGAGTGCTGTTTAGAATACACATATTTCTTGAATTACTACCTTGGTTTGCAGTCAATGCTGTTTAGTTTTAAATACTATTTCACTGAAGTTATTTCTAATTCTTTCAGTTCCTAGTGCTTCCTATCTTATTAAAATTTAAAGCCGTCTCTCTGTATACAGACTTGCAGGCATGATGAGGTGGATTCGAAATTAATGAATCTTCCTCTTGATTTTAACCCCTGAATATAGCCATGACCTTCTCCTCCTACATTGTTGAATTATAATGAGGTTGGAGGTGGTTTAATCTATTGATCCTGTGGTCCATGACAGCACTGCTATATTATTAATTGCAGACACAGACTACATGTGCATACTCATCCCTTACTTCAAGAGGAGATACTTTTCAATCTTTATGTAACAGAGCCATGCTCTGCATCTAATTATCCCAGCTTAGGTTTTCTAACTAGAGTATGTTCTTAATTTGTCGTGGAATGCTAGTCACCTTAAGAGCAATGTATATTACACTACAAGGCATTCATAACATAGCTGTATTTTAGGCATCAAATGTACGACGAGTATGTTACAGAGGTTTAAGAAAATATTGGGTATTTGCTGAGTGTGGTAACAGTCCCAGGACTCAATCTTAGTTTTCAAGATGCACTATAGTTTGAAGGCCATCCAGCGGTGTTCAGAATAATTTTTTCTGCTTTGCAGTATGAGCGGGTTTAGAGCATACCCACAGCTATAAGCTGGCAAAATAAAAGTGTCCAGAAATGTTTACAGTAGCTGAGGCTAACTAGTACAGAACAGCCCATGCCTGTGCTAATGAATCCCCAGTGCCCCTGAAAGAGGTTGACTATGTGCATGTAATCTCTTTGTGGTAATGTCCATTCAGTGTTCACTTTTGAACAGTACCCCACAATTATTTGGGAAAAAGTTCGTTGGTACACACTAATGGCACAGCTCTAGCACTAGAAGACAGAGTATTCCTATGCCCACGTAACTCCTCAGGTAACTTAAAATTTGCTTGCATAGAGACAGCCACAGTGGACCAGCTAAGCTGCTGTAACACCACCGGTGGAGGTTCTAGAACACAGAATGATCTTTACTGAAACTATGCCATTTTAAAAGTGATCGGAATTTGGCCCACATTCTTAATTACTATTATGGCAGAGAGATAATTTGTTGGGTAACAATTGGTTCACATTCAGATCTTTAACCAAAGGGGTAAAGTTTAGGGAAATCTCTGGAACCTAAGCAGGTCAATGGAGAGAATACCAGGTTGGGGTCTGTGTCAAACTGCCTCATCTTATTCCTGTTTCCAGTGACTGAATCCTGTTTAAAAGACAAGTAAAAATGCACTGATGTCGTAAGAAATGTGTGCAGTTTCTGTTGTTTCCCAAAGTACAGTACACCAGATAGATATGTAGATAGGTAGATAGATAGATAGATAAAGATGGACTGTAGGAACTTAAAAATCAATTACAGTGAATAAATTACCATGCATGAATAGATCTGACTCCCTCTTAGGAAAGACACAGATCTCTAACAGTGCCATGGAAGAAAAGTGCAGGGACACACAGGATACACATCCTCAGATAACTGAGCTGAATTGAAGGGATTCTGTTCTATTTTTCCTCAGTCACTTGGAAAGGAAGGGTTTTGTCCTGTCCTGGAAGGAGTAAACAGAGAGTAAAGAGGGTTGTGTATGATGATAAGAGGGCGGGGGAAAAAGCCTTCCAATCCTGAGCAACGTCAAAGAAATGGAAAGAAAGCCTTTTTTCTGAAATTCCTGCTGCAGGTTAGGAAGAACAGATGGCTGAGAGCTGAAAGTATGGCTCAACTTCCTGACCTTCTTGCACTAACTATGCCTGAGTATAACTTGCAATATTCAGCAAGTTAAGATTTTGGCTGGTAATACACAGGCTCTGCATGTGAAAACAGCATAAAAATTCCATGTCAGCCGAAGATTCACAGGAATTTACTTCTCAGATGAAGCCCGTAATTTATGTTTGGTGAGACAGATCTTTCAGCTGCTGTAAATCAAAACACCTACATGATTCACAGGACATGAGGCTCCAGTCCAAATCATGTATAGATAATTTCTCTAATATTGTAAGGATTATGGGGCCTGTTTTTCTTGCAAATTCTGTGAGCATAATTTTGGAATAACTGCAGTGAATGTAAAAGTGTTTCTTCATTGAATGAGAAGTGAATTAGCTCCAAAATATGTGTTGCAAATATATAAATGACAGATCATGTTGTGTTGCTTTCTGTCACTATCAAGTTTAAACCCCAGCAGGCATATATTTAAGTTCATTGATAATCTTGTTAAATTGAGCACATCATCATGTTAAATGCACAATAAATTTGTGGCTAAATCACAATAAATTTAGTTGAGTCTTTCCTTTTAATACTCTTCCAGAGAAAAAACTCTGATTATTCCATTCTATTGATGCTGCTAAAATATTGAGAATAATGAAAGAAACAAGTTCTCTCCAAGCAGAAAAGAAACCAAACACACATAATATTCTCAAAAATGTGCTGAGAGGTTATAGTTTTGAACAGTCCAGCAAGCAGTTATCATCAGATCTGTGAAATATTTTTATGAGATGTTTCCTTAATAACAGTGTTAAAAGAACTGGTGTTCCCTTGCAGAGTATCTTTTGCAACTATTGTACCGCTAACAGCTACTGTTTCTGTCTGCACAAGGAGAAAAATTTTCTAGAGTGGCACAGTACAGCTCAATATTTACAGCTAAATCCATGTAAAATTGATTTAGACTCCAGGATTCTTCTACCTGACTCTTCAGCCTCTCCTCAAAGGGCTGGTTATTCAAGTAATGTGGGTAGTCCTAGAGATACATCCAAAAATCTCCCAGCACAGCAAGGCAAGAGGGCAAGTCTCTGTCACTCTGGGAGAGCAGGAGGAAAGGGGTCAGGTGTTGTCTTGCACCTCCATGTGCTCCACATTTAGATTTGCTTCTGGAGCAAGCCAGCCTAGAGACACATCCCTCATCTGGAATATGGCCCTGGTGCTGACGGATTTCAGGCTACTGTCTAAAATATAATTATCTTTAATATGTATAACTGAAAGTCTGGAAGAAGACACTTTGAATGCTGCTTTCCAAGATGCTTATGAAGTGCTGGCATGAGAAATTGGACCCAATAAAATAAGAGGGAAAGGCTAAAATAGAAGTAATAGACATTTATTAGCCATTTGTGGAAAGCGTTGGTCATCATGCATGCTAAGTGGTGATAATGATGTGCTGTGATGGTGTGGTGACTCAGAGCTGACTCCAGAAGGCTGCAGCAGCTGCTCTGCTCCCAGTTGTCCTCTTTCCCACTGCTATGGGGAACTGTGCTGGTGGAGAAGCAGTGGCTTTGCCCATTCTGCCCAAGATAGAAGCCTGGAGGCTGGGGAGGAAAAGCTGGGAGGCAATCAGGACCGCCTTCTGTATGTATTCCCCTTTTACTCCCACGGCAGTAACTCCCTCCAGTGACTGGAGGAGCAAAGGCAGCTGAGACATTTCTACAGGAGGCCACCTTTGGTATATGGGTCTAACCTGGAGAACCTGTAGGAAGTGGCCACACTTCCCTTACCTGTGACTCAGCAGCTGGTGGCTTGGCTGGGTCGCTCACCCTTCCACCACAGTTAAGCAGAGGATGTCTCAGTAGCCTCAGGAGTTCAGGGAAAACAGTACAATTTGGTGCCCCAGAATTTTATTAGATGCAGTTATTCACCATAAGGTGGGGTCTGCTTTAAAATACGACAGGCAGCTCTTTTAAAACAGCTGGAGGTGGAGAGGAAGGTGGAGGAGTACAGGATGAGCTTCTTTCTTCAACGAGAGAGAGGGAGTGGGGAGATGCATGACACTGAATCATATCGCCACTCTTTTGTATTGAAAAATAGACTGAGAAGAGGCTCTGCTCCTGACACAGGCCTTCAGCCAGTGGGTGCCTGTGGATGTTCAGAGCCCAAGAAACCATCTCACATGACTTGCTGCCATTAGGAGCCTCTCATGAAGCACTTCTTGCTAGGTATGTCTGTATTATGTTTTTTTACTTATTTCAGGTTTAGGAATTGAGGCCAACGAAGAGCAGCTGCACATTAACAGGCCTGGGGTACACAGGGCTGTTTCACAGCTTCGGTGCATGGCGCCTCTGTATTGCAGTCTCTAGAGCAGTGCTTTTCCCCACTCTTCTCCCCAAACCTTTTTGATTTGGTCATTTGATTTGGACATTTTCTCTCCTTCATATTTAATTTTTGTAGAAATAAATATAAACCAACACAACATTATACCTAACTTTGGTAAGTGGCTGTTGTAGGTGCCCACCAGCCTGTTTCTGTCTTCATCCTCCCTCCCCAGTCTGACCCCGCACTTTGCTGCTGCTGCTGCTGCAGGAGCTGGGGCAGAACATTAACACCCTCCTGTGAATTGTTTTTGGTGGTAAAACTGATGCATAGTTTAAAGGAGAGAGGGTTGGGGTCAATCACCAAGCCACATCTCATCGAGGGTGTTGTGCTCATATTTTGTTGCAATGTGTTGATAAATGGTTTTGGCCTTTGTAAGGATACAAATTTTTCTGTTGACGGTATTTTTGCACTAGGCTGAAGTTTTCATTATCATCATTTCATCTCAGGGAAGTCTTTACATTTACTTAGCTAATTATTTAACATAGAAATCTTCAGTGAATAAAATCCCAAACAATCCCAAGGCAAACTTTTTTTGTATTGTGGACTAATGTAACCTCGTATACCAAAAAGGATCTTCCAGAGGGAAGTGCTGCTGTCACTAGTTAGGGTATGATGACGAACGAGCTCAAACTACGCATGAATTGTATGGCAATATTCTGAGAAAACGTCTCTTATTTCAATCCTTGGACACTGCCTATTAAACCTCTGTAACTGTCTTGGGAAAGACTATGGTGCTGGATTCCCCCGCAAGGACTAACCCAAGGGATACAGCAAGGGGCCAGAATGGATCAGCATTGTTCCAGGTGGCGCTCTGGTTGATGTGGACACGGATAGCCTAAGAGGGGCTGTAGAGTCAAGAGGACACAGTTACATTACTGAAATCACAACAGACATTTTACCTGATGGGTTCTGCACTGGAAGGTATTAAATCATTAATGCCACCCAGATCCTTCACTTCCTAGGCCTTGCATGTACAATTATCTTCCTTACTACATTCATTTGACCTGCTTTACTGACCTCTGCTTCAGCTTTCCTAAGAAAAGTTTTTTCATTACATAAGCCAAAATTTCAAGTAGATAGTTTGTGTGGAGGGAGATGAAGTTTAGAGAAAGCTTGTTTATATCTTTATTACGAGGGAATTAGAATGCTGCATTTGTGAATACAGAATATTCATCCAATTGCTTAAAATCAAACAGCTTTTGTTCAAGGTGAGAAAATGTAATTTCTCTGGTTTTTTTTCACAGTCGAATTCTGCAGACTTCAGTGGAATTATTCTAGTTTATGGTTACCTAAAAGTGGAAAGAACAAGACATCCCTTTTTAATTCTTCATTCTTTCTTTTCTGGTATTTGATTCTCACACTGTTTTTCAGTGCATACTGAGGATGAAGGAGATCTGTTGTGGTGTTTAAAAAATTCTGTGCAACCTCTGCTGTTTGTCTGAAAGCTTGCTGAATAGAGCTCTGCAATGTCAAATGTCTTTGATTTGATTTGGACTGGACCAGATGTCAACAAATTGGAATTTAATGTTGTTGAGACAGATGACAATGTAGGAAACATAAAGGGAATCATTACAAATTAGAATTAAAGAAAACATTCAGATGCAGTTGAGCAATTTTTATATACCACAACTTAGACCAATTAGGAAAAAAATCAGAAATCCTGTTTTTCTCTCATTCCTTATGAAGAAGTGAATGGGAATTTAGGACTTGTATCACAAAGCACAATCATGGTGGGTTTTTTGTTTGTTTTCATCATAACTTTTATTTTTAAAATAACAGTTCACGGTATATAAGGTGACATTAGCCTTTTAGCTTCTTTAGCCCTTTTAAATTATACATGCTTTGATTTGTCTGGTAGAATATTAGACAGAAACTCAACAAAAGGCCAGTGTTAAGGAGCAAAAACCAACCTTTATTACAGTTTCAGACTGATCTACAGTTGTGCTCATAAAACTGGCAATGATCTTTGCTTTCTTCATGTTGCCAGCAGGAAATATAAAAACAGTGGCATTTTACATGAAGAAGTGGTTGCAAAGCAAGTTCTAAAAGTCAGAAATGCACAGAAATTAATTGTTTAGACTGCGTGTGTGAGCATTTGCCAGATGATGTTTACCTGTTGCTTAAATATCTAGTAGAAAATACAGAAGAACAATGGAGAGGGGAGAAGTTCCCCTGCAGCATGGCATCTGCCTCTCTGCAGGAGGAAGCTCCTTTTCTCCAGGATCTCTGTGGTGGAACAGAGCTTTCTTTTTCTAGTTCTGACTTACCCATAGTACATCTACCTGGGACCTCAGAGACACCTTTCTTCTGCCCACCACATGTGCCCTGACATTTTCTTTAGGAGAGCAGGTGGTCTGGCTTTTAGGAAAACGGTTGTAATGGGCTGTGGTAAAGCTGGAAATTCCCAGCTGGGACTGGTAAAGCTCAGGAAATTCAAAGGAGTCGAAAGGGATTGGGAGCAGTTTTCTTCAATCCTGAACAATCACATATCCTTCCCGGTGCAGGTAGTGTGGTAGAAATTGGCTGATCTGGATGGACAAAGAAAAATCTCCAAAGAGTGTTTTCATATGCAACAGTATCAATATTTCCCTAGGGGTTTTTTATTTGCTTTGCTTTGATCTGGTTTGGGGCTTTTGTTCATTTGGTTTTGGTTTGGTTTTTAGTTTGTTTGTTCCCTCATTTCCACAGAGTGTTTGTTTAGCAAGAGTAAGTTTTTCCTCTACTGGCATTATGCCTAGTTCTTCTGTTTTCTAGAAATACAAATCTGGCCTGGGAATGATCTTAAAAGTTGACTAGAGTAGTATTAGCACCTATTAAAACGTCTCTGGTCTGGTAGAATCCAGTATAGATTGACTTCATATCAGATGTTATCGATAAAATCCACACTTCTGAGATTAAACCTCTTGAAGTGCATGACTTTATTCAGTGACTGTGATCCTGAACCTAAGAGCTGCAATGCTTATGCTTGATTTTGCAAGAAAGTTCTTCTGATGATCCACAGCTAATTTTCTTCCTCCTCATTTTTTTGTTATTATGTTAAATATAACCAAAATGTCTATCTTGATGTAACTAATTTTATAGGCAATTTTGAAATTATTTAAAGCATATTCTCTCAGTACCAAGGTACAATAGCACCACAGTTTTTCTTGCCAGTTAAAACCAAAGCTTGAATTTTGTCCTTCAGACTCCCTTTTTATCTTTACCTACCCTTTATCACATCTCCAATGGTTTTGAGTAAAATAAAAAGCAGCTGCATTATTATTATTATTATTATTATTATTATTATTATTATTAACCTCAAGTGTATAGAGAAGCAAGCAGGACAGAAAATACTAGAAAGATAATACAAATAGAGCCAGAAATCTATAAATGAGGCTTCATATACACTCCAGAAGAGTGAATGGCTAAGAAATATCATTCGAAAGGAAGAACACATGGTTGTCGAATCTATTGCTACAATTTAAGGTTATTCCTTCTCATGACTGAAGCAAAGGGCAGACTATTCCCTACCTTTCTGCAAGGGTCTCACAAGTCTGCTCCACTTTTTTGAACCCGGGATGATTTTGCTGCTTTGGTAACAGCAAAACATCGGTAACTCATGTTAGCTGTTATCTTTTCTACTCTTCAGCTTCTTTTCTGAGGACATATAGAGTCACAAGATAAATTCACGTGGATGTTTAGTCCAGTCTCCTGCTCAAGGCAGGGTCAGCTGTGTGCTCACCAGGTTGCTCAGTCATCTCTGCCCATTATATCTCACCCTCCTGATGCGAAGAGCCCGACTCCATCTTCTCATTTATTTTCCCAGAGGTGCAGAGGGGCTGCAGAAAGGCGCCCCAAAAACCGCCTCTGTGGCAGGCTGAACCAGCCTTGCTTTCTCAGTTTGTCCTCACGGGGTGAGTGCTCCAGTCCCTGACCATCTTGGTGGCCCTCCACTAAACCCACCCTAGTTTATTTATGTCTTTCCTGTATTGGGAAGCGCAAAATTGAGCACAGTACTGTAGGAGCAGTACAAGGAATGCTGTGTAAAGGGAGATGATTACTTTGCTCCATCTCTGCTAGTCACACAGCCCAGGATATTGCTGCTCCTCTTTGCTGCCAAGGCACGCTGCTGGCTCGTGCTCACTCTGTGTCTGCCAACACACCTTACATCTTGCCAGCAATGCTACTCTCCTCAGACAAGCCCAGCTGGCATCGCTGCAAGGAGCTCTTCCTTCCCAGGTGAAGGACCTTGCACTTGTCCTGCCTCAATAAGTCTTTAGTTTGTGCTAAATTCTAGGGTGTTTATGAGACACACCTACACGACTCAGAAAGAAATCCTCACCCTGACTGCAGAGTCTGGGTAGAAATATTCTGTAAGGAGCAAAAGCCTATTACAGTGTTTAGAGAAAGAGAACGTCTTCAGTGAGCTGGGCATGTATCTTTCAATCAGTAGAGCAAATTTTTCTCTTTCAGTTATCTTTCTCAGAACAAAATCTGTGGGGCAGCCAATATATTCAAAGAGAAAAAAAATTAATCTTAGAAACATAGAGTCACATAATATGCTGAGTTGCAAGGGACCTGAGCAGTACCAGTTCTCAACTGAGATATTCTTTTTGTTCTGTGATTTATTTAAAAATGTTATGCTAATACTTCCTGGGTAACAGACTACCACACCGGATTACGCACATCCCAAATCTGAGGATTTTCTGCAATCACATCCAAGAAATCAGATATCGCAAAAAAAACCACCAGGACAAACCCAAACGAGCATCTTTCCTTCTGTTGTAGTAGTCATCACTGACTGTCTAGGAGAAGAGAATGCTGCCCAAAGACCTCACAGCAGCCTTCAAAGCGTCTGAAGGGGGCCTACAAGGAAGCTGGAGAAGGACACTTCATCAGAAACTGTAGTGATAGGACAAGGAGGAATGGTTTAAAACTGAAAAGTGGAAGGTTTAGATTAGGTGTTAGGAAGGAATTCACTACTGTGAAGGTGGTAAGGCACTGGAAGACACTGCAACAGGTTGCTCAGAGAAGTTGTGGATGCCCCAAATCTGGATGTGTCAAGGCCAGGCTGGATGGGGCTTTGAGCAACCTGGTCTAGTGCAAGGTGTCCCAGCCCATTGCAGGGCTGTTGGAACTAGGTGGTCTTTAAGATTCCTTCAGACACAACCATTCTACGATTCCATGATTCTACTATTCTATGACTCCAAATTGTTATGCAAGCCTATAATGCTTTTTTGAGGTGTAAATTCAGTTCTGTGATGGATTCATGTTTTCCTTAATAGAACCTTGAAATTTTTCTCAGACTAGCAGGTATGTTCTGATAATGCGAACTTCTCCCAGAAAATTCCTCTTCGTCCCTTCATGTCTACAGTTCTGCTGAGGTTTGGAAGTTGAAATTTACTGAATTGTTGAGTTTATTAATCTCTTCTTACCATACTCACCACCATGGTTTGAACATTTGTTCGATTACCAAAGCTTTATTGTGTTTCACCAGCGTATGATAGGGAGAAAACAAGTTATTGCTTATAATCCAAGCTTTAATCCTCAAACAGGATGCTAAAACAAGCTAGCTGCCTATTGCCCATCATCTCAAGAAATGAGTACTCTATAATGGTACTTCAGCTCTCACACCTTTGTGCAGTGTAATTATAATTATATTACCGGAACCCGCAAAAGTGCATTCTAACCTGCCTGAAGCTTTAATCTTCAATTATTACTTCCTGTGCTTGTTGCCTTCATGTTTCTTCTGCAGAGTACATTGGATCATTCCAGCATGAAATGAATCTCTTGAAGAAGATAAGTCACTTTTTACTTTCTAGTTAAAGTATGTTCTTGCTTTGCTATTCATAAACACCTTATTTTAAAGAGGTAAGTTTGTGCAGAATGACTGCAAGGCTTGGACATTTTCAAATAGCTGCCATTTACACAGATATGTTGGATTAAACCAGCTTTCACTGGCCTTCTTTGAGTAAGAAATTGGAGAATTTGAGTTGACTTCTAACCTACATGATTCTGTGGCTAGTCTGTACACCCTTGCTATAGGAGATATCATTGCATTTTCAACTTCAAGAGATATAATAAATCTTTGTTATAGTACAGGAATAATTTTGATTATGAAATCTCTGGATTAGCTCGTTGTTAAATTTTAAATTCATGAAGTCTTCAAGAGTCTTTCAAGACTTCCAGAAAATACTGGAAAACATTTGAAAATGGAGATATGAAGTACTAATTCTAGGAGCTGAAATTTCTTTTTGACTTAATTTTTCAAGCCATCACTTTAGATTAGAAGGTGTTTCTTCTGACTGATAAAACAACATGAATATGTAGGGATGCAAACCTTCAGATTTGTTTGTTTGTGGAATATTTATCTTTTCATTTTTTTCATGTGTTTTTTTTTTCATACAGGATCAGGTGGTTATGAAAAAAACCCAGTGCTCTGACATAGTTGTTTTATCCAGTTGTTAATCAGCAGTATCATCATTAAGAGTTCCAAAAGCTAAGGAACTGAGTAAGAGCTACTGCTGCTCTTATTCTGGAAGTTACAGAAATCCAAAAGCTATTATGATCAAGATTTTCGTATTAATAAAAATGGCTTTGTTAAAAAAAAAAAATGGTTTCTAGTCTCTGTGGCTAGCTTCTGGGAATAAATAGATTTTTAAATTTTGATTTAAAATGCAAGAGAAAGATAAAACATTAATATTTAGTGTTAGTGGGTTAAAGTTGTGCTAACCTTAGTAGGGAGCCACCTGTAAGTTCAAATGTTATTATAACAAAAAGTAAAGAAATTTTTTCATTATCTGTCTTGGAGTATGCCCTTTTCATCTTTCCTCATCTCTCCCCCAACTAGCAGACAGAATAGGATTCTGAATATTGATAGGTATAGCAGTTCATAAGGTAAATGTTTTCCTACAAAAATTTTCTATAAATTTTTTCCTATTTTCTTCACACATTGTATGTTTTCTTCAGCATATTCCTATTAAGCTTTAAGAAAGTTACCATTGATTTTATAATTTGAAAACTTGTTTAACAACCAGTATTTCCTAATGGTCTATTGTGCCAACAAAAGTCCATCAGAAAGGAAATTAAAGGCACTAAAACTGATGACGGCAGTGCCATAGATGTTGGGAAAATCGTATCCAAATTGTTATAAAACAGAGCTGGTCACTGTTCGAAATATAACATTGCATGGTTTCAGAGGAGGTTGCAATAGCATGATTTCAACATATGCTATATACACGGCAAGAGAAGGCAGCATTTTATAGCTCCAGACTTGCATTGAACACTAGGAGCTCAATTCATTTGTGCGGACAGAAGTGTTAGTTCCACTCATGAGATTCTAGGATATCCCACCCAGGGCCTTGAGGAGATCCATGTCCATCTGTTGCAGCAGTTGGAGGGATGTGAGGATGTAAAAGGCCAAGCCCAACGGTACTACCTCCTCTCTGGGGGTAACAGCATGAGGCTGTGCTGGCTCTCTGCCTATTCCCTGCAGGGTGTTCTCTCTAAGACATCATCGATATGCCAGATGTGCATGGAGCTGACAGATCCATGGGAAATATGTGTCATTCTGTAGCAGCAGTTAGGCAGCGAGTGAAGCATTGTGGAGTAGCTGAAAAGACACTAAATTACTATGTCTAAACAGCTGGATCCTGCCTCAACTGCACGTGCAGACAAATAAAACCTACTCATTAATTCAAACTGTTCTTTAATGGAGAAAAAGCTGCGTATTCTCATTGATTATACCTCTGTGTTAACTTAGGATTCCCATAAACTAATTTTGTTTATGAGAATTCAGAGGATTTTTGACAATAGCTTTATGAAGTATGGAATTAAAGATTGACAGCAACAGAAATTCACGTGGTTTATTTCCATGTCCCCCAAGCAGATACACCTGCATCTAAACTCCTCCTGATGGACATTTGTTCTAAAGCTTTAAATGACAGAAATACCATAGGCTATCTATTCTATTAAAAACTAAACCTCTCCTGCTACAGTTTAAAACATTACTCATGCTATTCAGAGTAAATTAAAAAAAAAAATAAACAACCAAGAAGCAGAAAACCCAGAAAATTTTTTCATTCTTTCTTTGAAACAATGGTCTAAATATTTGAAAATCTTTCCTAATAAATGGCATCTTCCAGATGTTTTATTTTCTTCATCTGGTCACATCTTTCAATGAAGCAAAACATACACTGCACAAAAGCTTTTCTCCCCTGCTACCCTATCCCACTAAAGAAAGACCTTTATTATGGTGATGGTGAGCACTGAATCAGAGATCATCTACATTTAAGGAACATGCTCTTTCTCTGCCTTTGTTTTTGAGGAAAATTCACTGAGATTCAATTCTGAGACCTTCAAAATTTTCTCAGCAATAATTTCTATTGAGTTGGGCCTGGTTTGTCTGAGAGGCCATCTTTTTCCTCAGGTAATAATGATGCAGTCTTAGTTTTCAAGTTTATACTTTGCCTGTGATTTAACTGGGACTGGATGGTTTTTTGTTTGAAAATGTTAGTTGTGAAGGTGCTCTAAGTTTGTCGTGCAATGAGGGGGCAGCAGCTGAAGCGCAAGACCTTTCTAAATGCTAAGAAGGTCACCAATTTACTAGGTTTAACCTGACTCTCTTCAGTGTACATAAAAGTTAACTAAACTTGCCTATACTCTTGTTGACTTGCCTATACTGCTGTTGGATGAAAAAATAAATTGAGAATTTAATAAAAATACCTTTCCAATTAAATAAAGAACTACCAGTGCACCACCTACAGAGATGCATGGCAGCAGGGGAGCTTGGAATTCAAATGCTAATGCATTTTATCACGTCCTGCAGAAAGTTCTTGTCTTTGAGCTTCCCTGGCGGCAGGCACAAGAGCTTTGGCATGGGTGAGTCTCAGTAATGTACCATCGCTTCGTCTGGACAGAGACTGGGTCAGACACTCAGTAATGGAATGAACTTCCCTGGCTGAGGGGACATACACTGCTCAAACCAGCCAACTGCCTGTAGTTCCTTGCCCAAAGCCGAGGAAGGATTTTGAAGAAGTCTACACAAACTTTTCAAAGTTACCATTTTATCCCTATTGTTTCTTGCTTTTTCAGTCACTGGAGCTTAATGTAGAGGGTAGAAGACAAGAATAATAGAATGTGCCTATAGGACAAGTTGGGGGGATCTTAGCTGCATGGGTATGTTTGTCACTGCTTTTAAAGCGACCAGATTTCTTCACGACTAAACGTGACGAGTTTGGGAATACAGCGTCACTTTAACAGCTAAAGTGTAGTTAATGATCGGATGAAGTATTGAATTAATTTGGGGAGCCTGGAATATATAAATCACAAGGAAAATAGACACTTAAAAATAGTTTGTCAAATTATGGATGAAGTTCAGATGAAAGAAATAAAAAATAGAAACAGAACAGCCTTTGGGACGTCAGTGGGATCCATCAAAGTCGAATCATTATACAGCTCTGGCATTTTGCTTCAGTGTAGGGGGTCCCCCAAGCACTTCTGGTTGGTGGCTTGCTGAGTAAATGTCAGTTTAATGCTGTTTTCCTGTTTTCGTAGAAAACTCCTGTAGGGTCTCTCATCAGCTAACCAGTTAGATTATGTCCCCACTGCCTCTAGTCAAGCATAAATGTTAGTTCTAAAAGTAGATGCTTTCTTACCTTGTTTCTATTTCACTCAATGACGTCAGGTTTTTCAGCCATCAAAGGTCCAAGACCAGCTATTTTTGAACAATGAGCTAGTGGTGTCTTTGATGCTTCTTGCAAATCACATCCCTGGGTGCATGTCACTGAATTTGACACGAACACAAATATGACAGTTAAAATTATTATCCATAGATGATGTAGCCCAGTGAACACACAGGAAACAGGTTCAGCTCTGCTTCCTTGTCACAAGCACCAACAAATAGAAAAGCTTGTGACTGATCTTGTGTTACATGTGGTATGGGGAAAGAGACACTTGTCACTTTTCAGTTTGCAGGGTATGTGCCTGGTCATGATTGCATGTTATATCTCTACACTTAAACACGCTTCACACAAAAGAGAGAGAAAATACTTTTGTGAGTATTAGTTAATTTAGAAAAATGTCATCACTTAATAATGAAAGTAATGCAGTTCATTATTCTGTTCTAAACCCTGTGAGCATACACAGTAACTTATAGTGTGCCATACAAAAAACATAATCCCTGCATCAGCAGGGCATCACAGTCTAAATGCACACTGAGCAGGCACAGTATAGTGACCTTTCCTTGTATATCTGCTTCATGGACACTTAATTACCAATATATGTATTATATTAAAAAATATGTATAGAAGAATTAATGGCATTAGAGATGGGCAAAACTAGGGGAGAGGGCTTGTTTACTGACCTTCTGTTGTAATTACTATTTAATTTGGGGTCAGAGTAGGAACTTTGTCATTGTGCCCAGCAGTCTTCTCTTGAAACAGGGCACTAAGAGTGGAGAGAGATTCAGTAGTGCCGCCAGATCTGGTAGTTTACAGCCTAACGTCCTTCATGGTTCTTTTTTTCAGAAGTCCCTTGCTAAGGCAAGGTGCAGGCATGGCCATGCTTTGACTCACCTGACCTCTCTGCGTAGCTTCCTGTCAGGCACTGTGAAAGATTGGACTGTAAACCCTGGGACTGTGTCCATCAGTGAGTCACAGCGGGAGCAGAAGCTCTGCATTTAGACAAATACCAGGTTAGGAGTTTGTGTTTTCACAGGACATCTGCTCACGGGGTTCTGCTAGTAGTAAACAGAATCTGAGGTGAAGTTGCCATAAAATCTCTCCCTGTGCCGAAGAGTGAATCTGTGATAAAGCGACAGAGCAGCCATGTTTAAATTTGCAGCCTAATATCTCACCTGTAGATATTATTTTTGTAGCATAAGGGAGTAAATTTTTAAAAGATGAGAAAGCATCATTACTTTGAATAACTTTGATTTAGTTACAGTCAGATTCTTATAATGTTTTTATGCTGGGTTTTTGTACATAAAATATAAATGAAAGCAGCTATTAAGATTCCGCCTTTTTACTGCATCATAACGTGCTGCTATTTTTAAATAATCATCCCTTAATGCATCACATGCTTAATTTTCATTAAATAAACATTTTAAATTTGTAAAAGTCATATTCATTAGTATTTTTTAAAATACAAGCTAATGTATATGGCTCTCTATGAATACGTGCTATTTTATCTCCTGTTTCATATAAAGAATTAACTATATTAAAATAATGGGGGTTTTGTCATTTTTTATGTATTTCTTCTTCTCTTTTAATCTTCCATATATGTTAAAGCAACTCAAATACACTTAGTATTTGTCCCATTCTCTCTGTTTCCTCTTGGCTCTGGGGCTCCAGCTCCAAAGAGCCGAGAAGCTGCAACTATCTATACAAGCTACACTTGTCACCATACTCCACTGCATATCCCGCTTACAACTTTGCCTATTATCCGTCCTATGCATTTTTTTTCTTTATGGTACCAGAACCCATTAAACCCAGGCTTCTTGTGTCTTCTAAGTTTCTGTAGAACATGCTGTTGATAGCATGCTGCCCTTGGATCTGAGCCAGATGCTGGTGTAGTTGCTGGAAAGGCAATGGGAGTTGTATGAAACCCCTCCATAATAATTTTCTGGCCAACAGGCTATGCTTATCAAATGTCTTTCACAAATAATCACAGAATTCTGTGATTGAATGGCTGACTGTGTTGATTGTCCAGTACGAGCCCCTGCTCAAGCAGGGTCACCTACACCAGATTGCCCAAGCCTGTGTACAATCAGGGTTCAAATACCTTCTATGATAGTCTCTACAACCTCTCTGGACATCACATGGAAGGGTGGAAGTAGTCTCATTTTGCATCTACTCTTTTTAAAAGTGAGGCCTATCCCTTCTGCTTTGGGGAGTCCTGGAGCAGACTGGAGATGCAGTGTGTGAATTAGGGGGATTCTAGTAAAACAGTAGTTGTACTGGGACGTGGCTCAGCAGGGAGGAGAGGATCTGTACTCCGTGCATCCCTCTGTTTACTTCCCCAGCGAGGGATGAAAGCTCCTGGGACACACACCAAGTCTCTAATGACACTGGTGTCATTGAAAAGCAGAGATTTGTAAAGAGAAGTAGAAAACCCCAACAGCAGCCTCTGCTACGTCCTTGTTCAAGAATATTTAATTGGATGTCCTAGTACCTTCATGGTCAATTTTTTTCCAACTATCGTAGCTGGTCAAATGGTGAAGAAATACAATTTAAACAGATTAAAGGCAAGTTCTCTAATGAAAAAAGGATCAGAAGTTACAAATGTTCAGATTTATTTTGTTCTTTCCACAGTACCACTTTTTTCAGGCTTTTGAAAAGCTTAGTTACTGAGTAAAAAAAGAAAAGTAATGGATACATGTAACAGTGGATCAAATCAGAGACCGAATTTTGGCTACTTCTGAATAATTATGCGATCTGATACATATGTGTATTTTCGTGTACTCTTTTCCCAGTACATCTATTCAAAGTACCATGATGTCCTAAAATAATAACAAGATAATTCTGTGATCACATCTGCCAGGGAGTTAAAAAACCCAGTTGTAGTTTGGGCTTCACAGATTGCTTGCAAGGAATTTGCTAGAATAGTAGGTAACAAAGCAATGGGACATCATGAGGACTGGGAAAGAGTCAGTTCACAAGTTGTCCATTGAAGCAACAGAGAATGCATTCTTCAGGGTTGAGGGTGGTTTGGAGTAACAAAACTCAGTTGATTAGAAACTAAATATGATGAGAATATTTTCTATAGCCATAGGTATAGGACTGGTTGGTAAATTTTTGTATAAGTCAATAGTAACCCGAGGGAAAAGGAATTGCAGTAGACAGCGGCTATGGCTTGTGCTTGAAAGGAAAACACTTGGGTTTACTCAGTGTGTACACATGACCAATGAATCACTTCCCTTGAATTCCCTCTAAGTTCTCTGCACAATTTTTTCAAGGACAGCAGACGTTACTCTGAGTAGACCATTAATGCTTTTTGGTTTGGGTTTGGTTTTGTTTGATTTTGGTTCTGGACTTAACCCTATAATTGTACAATCTTCTTTTTCCTCTTCAAATTTACTTCCATTGTGTTTATGAGATTCTTGAAACTCATACTTTTTTATCCAATTCTGGGCACAGAGAGACACTTACCTAAATCTCTCTGAAATGAGAACAGTGATTCTCAATGGAAGAGTGACTGGGAATTAGACTAGGAGATTAGAAGCCCTGGGCTCTAAGGTTACTTGTTTTCTAATTTTTGCTAGGCTTTGAGTCACTTCTCTATATTCTAATTTTTCCATCAAGTGAATACTTATTCCATTAACCATTAAAACAAATACACTTCCTCCTATCAGGACAATTGTTATAATAAATGAGCCATGACTAGTTCTTGTGGCTATTTTCCTTTGCATAATTGTAATTACTTATATTTGTGCAAGTGTATATGTAGTAATAAAAATTCCTCATATTTTGTTCTATTGAAATCTGGAAAAAGCAAGAAATGCAAAAACAAACCACTGTTTGTTTCTGACCCCACTCAAAAAGCTTACAAAATACTCTTTATGGAAATGTTTCAAACTCTGAAAAAACCAAAATTTTTCATTTAATAGAAACATTTTTTAAATTACTTTGTTTTGAAAGCTGTTGTATTTGCACAAAAATAGGGATGATTCTGCATGGAACACCTATGATGTAGAAATCATTTCTTCTCTCTGTTAGGAACATCTTTGCAAAGATCTGTGTAGCTTTCCTGCTGTTATCCCTCTTGAGCTCTTCTTTTGTATATTGATTACTGACTGATTAGCACACTGCTTCTCATGCTCCTGAGCAAATCTAAATCTTAATTTTTATTTCTTCAGCTAGGTGTTTTTCAGAAATGTTTCTGTATGCCTTGTTATGGTTTGTTGGAGGTTTTTAAAGTTAATTGACTAGATTTGAAGCTTTTACCTTCCCTCTTTTTACAATTCAATATTGACATTGAGAGAAGATTCAAATCCCAGAAGTTCTCATGGAGTTGTGTTTAGAACTGGTGCTGAATGTTCACTGTAATTCTCTCTGGTTAATGTCAGTCCTGATGCCCAATTAACATGATCTATTTCTGGTTTATGTTTTAACATTGTCTCTGTAATTTTTAAACAGTCTTTCAGGCATTTCAGTGTTAAAGAAATCATATATGAAGACAGACACTAAACATGAAACGTTAAAGAATTTAAGATTGGTGTTCAGCACTAGTCTCTGAAATTGAAGAAACAGGAAATAAAGGAGGAAACTTCTCAACAGTCATTCCTGCTCTGTTTTCCACAGTCAATAATCTGCTAGTGTGTCTCTACAAACCTCCCCAGGAAAGTGGTCACAGCAGCAAGCCTGACAGAGTTCAAGAAGTTCGGACAATATCCTCAGGCACATGGTGTGATCCACGTGGTGTCCCGCGCAGATCCAGGAGTTAAACTTGATGACCCTGATGGGTCCCTTCCAACTCAGCCTAAATTATGGCTGTATGACTCCAAGTCCACACTATAAATCTACATAAAATACACATTGCTCAGCACCACAGGACTCTGTAACACTTTCTATTGCAAGAGGGAATAAAACAGAGTTGCAGCCTTGTGCAGATTTGTTGAATGGATTTTTATTTCCATGCACCAATCCCAAGTGGCCCTGTCATGAATCTGCAACATTTAATTTGACTGAACAAATCAGCCAGCTGTATCAAATATCTGCTCTGGGTCAATCTTAAATGGAGACTGAATATTCAGCAAGCAGCGAAATCCACTTTGTATTATAGGAATACTTTCTCTCTATATAAACATGGTCTATCTGAGGTAACTAACTACTAAATGCCTGTTCTATTTTTACAGCACTCATTCTTTGAGAAAGATCGGCAAATTTCATTTGGTTGTATTAATTTAATTATCTTTTTAATCTTTTTACTACAAATGGAGGCATATGAAAAAGAAACCTAAACATGTTAGTGAGCTTGATTATTCAGTTAATACTTCCGTTAATGACCAATTTTGAAAGATAATATTAGATTTACAAAGACCAGACAAAGATATTCACATTCCCTTTTTATTTTTATACTTTTAAGGGAATATTTGCTTGTTAACACAGATGTTAACGATCAGGACAAAGTGATGGTATCAACACAGTGGGGTTTTTTTAAATTATTTGTTTAATTTGATTTTTTTATTATTTGTTTAAGAAAACCATCTCACTTTATCTTGTTCTGTTTTTTCACCTGTAAATAGAGCATATTTCAACCGATTTTATTTAAAAGTTAGATAGCTAATTTGAGCTGTTCATTTAGTTAAATCTTAAGCTATACATCTAGCCTACCCTCTTTAACAAAAAAGAAAGTTAGATTGTTTAAGGACCAAATGCATACCATAATGGACTCAAAGTCAAGCAGAATACATCTTCTTTTCAATATGCATGTGTCTCTTCATTGACAATAGAAGTAGTCTGAATGGCTTACCTTAGTACTTAACTTTTATGTGGCTAAAATTAGGGAAAAGAAGCCCACTCTAAGATTCTGTCCATCATCTGAGATGTTGGATGATATCCCCGACTATTTTACAATTTAAATGCTTCCCCCTCTCACTCATTTTTGGGACTTTTTCTTTTCCCTGCTTTGAAGGGCTCCGTCTTCTTAATCTCTCTGCTATTTTTCATGCAGCTGAAGGACAAGAATGCAAGTTTTTAGTATTAACCATTAAAGAAATCCAATAATACCTCAAATAATAGCTTATTTCTCAAAGTTTAAATTTGCCTGATTTTTGAAATTGGAAGCTCTAAAATGTTTCTCCAGAAAATGTTCAGTAGTATAACCTGGTCTCCTGTTTCAAATAAATTTGTCTAGAGGATATGTTTTGCTCACACTTATAGTTACAAAGTAAGTTATCTGTTCATTTCTTTAGTTGCTAAGAGTGAACATTTAGTTATGATGAGGTAAAGGAATTATGTATATTAAAATTTATCATATATTGTATCATATGACTAATGCTTCATTTGAGATTGACTGATTTTATTATGCTGTGATGAATAACACCAGTCTATTTCAGCTGCATGTTTCTGCTCTTAACTATATGTGGTAAAGTCATTCACCTCATACATTTTTCTCTGTGTTTGGTTTTTTTGTTTTGTTTTGGTTTAAATTATGAATTATTTTAATTAATTTCTTTCATAAATATGCAGAGTGTCTTTAGAGTGAGATTTGATGAAAATTAGGAATGATGGTAAAGGTTCCTTTTTAACTTCCACTAAGGTAAAGAAGTTATAAAATGTTAGAGACAGAGAAAGGGGAAAAATTGAAAAGTAGTATTTTCTGCTTTACAGAGACCCATCTTGGTTAGAAGTGCTTTGGGAAAAGCTGGTAAAAGTTACATAAATCTTTGTTTGTCTTTGGGAGCCATCTCTGTCAAGACAGGCAGGTAATCTTTTACATCCGGCTGTCTCTTTCCTTGTGTTTATCTGGCACTGCTCACACTGAAGCTGGACAGTACAATGTTGCTTATGTTTCCTTCGAAACCCCCGTGTAAATGGTCTTTTCATGCTGCTTACAGGGGCCGCTTGAGCTGATGAGAGCATTTATCTGCAAGAGAGGGCAGCCAGCTTCCTGGTAAGGCTGCTGACAGAAGGAATTGATTTCATAATCAGAGCTAAATGGCACCTCCCTGGCAACAGACACGTTGAGTCACATCTGCTATGCATGTACCTCTAGGCTGTTCTCTTGGAAACTGTCCTGTATGGGATCTGCCTGTCTCTCAAAACACAGGAACAAAAATGGCCTTTTTGAACAGTTAATGTCAGCCAGATTTTCCAGCTACTGAATGTTTGCGGCACCTATTGTGCCACTTATTTTTCGTGGTTTCCAGATATCCTGTCTTAAGGTTAGCGTCTTCACTATGTCCCCTAGGCCGAATGGGATGTCATAGACCACTATAAACTCCACAATGTAAATAAATCTACAGAAGAACCCTGTACAGCTTCCTATACAGCTTTGTGATTAACTGGAGATATCAAGTGATTTCCTCAAACTTTTTGAAACAATATTCTGTGATCAAGATACTGCTTGTACAAGGTAAGGCAATAGCTGCTTTCAAAATTTAATGGGTACAGGCACATAAAAAAGGAGGAAATTAGCCAGCCAGCAAGACTGAAATAGCAATTAGCTAAGGAGAATCCTATGAGCTGACCTGAACAGGCAAATCAACCTCCACATATGTCTCCTACATGAAAGGTAAAAAATCACAGAATTTTGTCACTTAACATGATTCCTCCTCTAGACAGGAGATAATTAATCATCTTCTTGCCCCTTATTAGGTAGATGAAGCTGTGATTGAAATTACACACTCATTAGAGTAATCAGACCTCAAAAAAAATTGACTTAACAAATTACGTGGATCAATACATAGCTTTACATTTCAGTAACAAAACGACATGTAGTGTAAGAAATTGCAGAGTAATTAGCACCCGTATTTTCTTTCCCTTCACTCAGTAATTCCACTTTTTGTCTTTTCTCTGTTTTCTTCATGTAAGGAAGATTCTCTGATCTTCCTAAAGAAATCTGTCAAATTGTTTCATATTCAGCTTTTGAAAAAAATGTCAAATTATTTTTCCCTGGGCGTACAAACAGTGATACCAAAGGAAAAGAAAAAAAAAATGAAACACAATCCAAAAGACATAGCCCTCTAGAATTTCTAATGATGAATAATAAAAACTGACTTCATTTATTAAAAGGTAGATTCCAAGTGGTGCAGGAAATTATTTGGTGGTTTAAAAACGGCAGTGCAGAATTTCCTGTTATTCATGTATTATTTCCTCTCTACTTCAAATGTAATATTAGTTAAATGATAGCTTGTTTTTTCATTATGTTCAGGAAATATAATTCAACATTTCTGCAATGTTTTTTGTAAATAGAAGTAACTATACTTCTAGAAATTATAATGTTCAATATTAATCCCTGTAGGTAGGATTTCACTTGGAAAATAAACACAAATATAAATGGAAAATACTTTCATCTGATTAGACAAAATGTGAAATCAAAAGTACTTCCAAATACAGTGCTATGATTGCTTCAACAGAACATTGAGAATAATGAAAAATCATTTTCTGTGAAAGAAACCAAGAGCTCATATTGATGTTAAGCACACACAATCCCTAGAATATTATTCAATTTTTTTGTTGAGATCAGTCATTTGTTGACAAAATCATGCCTTTGAAATAGTTTTTAGAAATCAAGAGATGAAAAAAATCTAATTTTGGCTAGTAAACCTCACTGTTTAAAATATGTTCTTTATTTCTGCTTCGACTTTGATAATCTCAAAACAGGTCCAGTGAGTTCAAGTTGCTCAGGGCTCCATTCAGCTGAGTCTGGTCTGAATATCTTCAAGCCAGTTTTGAGCTTATCCAAGGACAGGGAATCCACAGCCTCACTGGGCAACCTGTTTCAGGGCTTGATCATGCCCAAAGCCTCATGGTGTCTGAGGCCTCTTCAAAACATTTTGAAAATATTCTCTTAACAGCAATTTCAGATTACTTTACAAGCATTTATTACACACTTATAATAATCACTGTGAACAATATCCGGTGCTATAGAGGATTTTTCAGAAATCAGAGTAGAAATCTTTTTCGTTGCAATTCTTAAGATGCCACCATTCCATGAATAGTAAAGAGATAATTGTGTTATAAAAATCCCTAATGACAAACCTTGTTTTTGAAAAGAATAGACTGAGTTAATATATTTTAGCTGAGAAAGAGTCATCATGAACCTTATATATTTTAATATAAAATTACTTAGGTGTGAATTTTCAATGAGTTTAGGCTGTCTTCTCAGGACTGATTAAAATCAATCCCATTGCATACATAAACATATTTCTGTAAAATGATCAATGACCAGAACCCTGTTTGGCATTATAAAATGGAAAAGCTTCCTCTGCATAACTCATATATGGTTTTGTGAAGCAAAACTGAGACCTTTCATAAAGGGTCAAGAACTCAGAAAGTGGAAGAAAAGAACAGGGTGGGGACTACTGAATTAAATTAAACCTTTTAAAATTTTCTGGAGATATAAAAATTATCTTCCAATAATTAGTGATGCTGTATACCTCCAAATCAAGGCAAGATCTGGAGACAAAAAATTTCCTTTCTATTTTTCTCCTCAGTGTCTTTTTCCGCAAAGAAAAGGCATGTAAATGCTACTCAGACAGACAGTGCTGCTTAATCTAGAGCAAGTTCCTAAGGGAAAAAGGGCACATATAAAGTTTATCTTTTTGAGAAGCAGGGGAGAGATTGGAAATTATGGACGAGTTATCCTAACTTCGGTTTATGCAATAATCGCAATATGAAAGGATATATTTTTGTAAACACCCCAAAAAATACAGAGAGAATGAGTAACAACTAATATAAATTTGTCAAGAACATACCATACCCTCTGAATTTCCTTCTCTGTTGATAGGAAGTTCTGAATGTGCAAAATAGTACATATTATGTATCCTGACCTCACCACTGTCTTTTGTTTCATGTGACAATTTCATAAAAAACCTGAGAAGATCTTAATGAAATTGCTATGAGGCAGATACATGGTTAGGAAACCATGTTGAGTAGTTATTAATGGTTCTTTGTTTTCTAGCATTACGTATTGAGCAGTGTTCTGCAGAGATCAGTCTTGTGCCCGGTTCTTATCAATGTTCTCATTAGTGACTTGAGTCATTGAGTAGGTAGTCAATGATTAAATAGTGTAGTGTGCTTATTAAATTTCCAATGACATCAAGCTGTGAGGGTCTGTAAACATATATGAGGACAGACTTTAAAAGATCTTGACAAATTAGGAAAATAATTTAAATAAATTGGATGCAATTCAGTAACAAGAAATGCAGAACACTAAGTTTAAATGATCAAAAATTTCAAGATAAGTCATAATACATGAAACAGTAATTTTGCAGATTAGAATCTGAGGCAGACTGAGTGGACTTTTTACTCAACATTAGATATCCAAAATGTTCCAGACATCCATGTCTGATGTATTTATTTTATTACCCCTTTGTAGGCATTGGGAAGAAATGCCTTTTCATGGAACTTTGCTTTTTCTAAAAATCTGCTTAAGATTCCTTAGAAATGTATATATGTCTCCAATGATTATCAAAGAAGCCCAGGACAGAAGCTCAGATGTAGATGTCCATGCTGTAGAAAGAAAGAAACATATTGAGTGTTAGAGACAGATAATTTTCTCTTAAGCCAAATGAGAAAAGTCCTCTTTATTTGAAGAAATTATAAAGGATTCAAAGTCAGTTACAGAACAGGAAGGCCTTTATGTAGATTTACCAGGCATAAGGAGGGAGCACCACCAGTTCCTACAATTCATTAGCCAGCTTCTCTTTGCCTGCTCCCTGTCAAAATCATACCACCAAAATCTCACTATGCAGGAAAAAAGTATTTGAAGAACAGATGTTCAAAACATTACGGGTCAACACAACAAGTCAAACAATGCACTGCTGGTGCTACACATCTGCAGTCTGGCCCAATATACCAAGGCACTTCATACTTCTCCATCTAGATCTTATGGCTGGGTGCTAGAAATCACCGTGATTGCTCAGGTCCTTCGAGTCATGCAAACGTCCATCCTGGCTACTGGCTTTGACAAAATTCCTTGAAAGACCTATCCAAACACTGTTATAAGCAGCAAGAGTCCAGCTGCTTCAACAGGTGCAGCCCAGATTTTATTCAAAATATCTTCAGTTCTTGTTCTGATCCATGGAATCATTTCAATACCTAATGGGTTTTCATAATGAACAAGAGCTAGTGACAGCTGTATGCTAGTGTAGCTGTGTGCTAAAGACTGCACGTTATTCACAAATACTAGCCAGGTGTTCAACAGTCTACTGAAGGATATGGATGACCTTTCTGGCTAGTGTTGGGATTTGGGGGTCACTTACATTGGCTTATGGATCATGGATTTGTAAACTGACAAACCCAGAAGTATAAAACCTGGGAATAGCTGATGAAACACTGAAAGTCTCTAGCTACCCATTACATGCAACCAGGCTGATTTCGGTCTTTTTCTGCTGAGAGCTTTGTAGGAAGAATGTGACAGCCACTTCTGGCTCCCAACAGGCAGATTTTTTTTAACACAATGTTAAAGGAATTTTTTTGGAACTTAGAGAAATCTTTATGTAGAGTCCTAGGACACACAGTATTGTATGGAACCCAGAAGTCCCAGTGACAGTTTGTATGTCCCAAAAGTTTCAGCCTCCACTCTTTCATCCAGAATAAAATTGGGAATGTGTTACAGCTACAACTGAAATGCCCACATATTCCGTGTTTCTTTCCACAATATCAGAGGAGTCAGACAGATAGAATCTGTCAGCAGCGACTGCATATACTATTTAGTCCCAGCAATAAATTGTTTTAAAAAAGAAAATGCAGACTTAACCAAAATGAACAGTGAAAGCAGCAAAAATCACAGGATTTCTTTCTTTAATCTGTTAGTATTTAGCTTGTGAGGATTTGAGCTTGCACTAAGCAGTCATATGGACCATATAAGTCAAGTCTGATACCTGCTGTCACTGCCTGCGTCAATCAAGTGACAGTGTTATTTCCATCAAATTTATTAGAGTTGTGTGTCCCCGGACACTGGCTCTGAGAGCTGAACAGCCAGCAGCCTAAACCAGGAGAAGTTCAGTGACATTTGGATGAGAATGATTCAGCGCCTGTTTTGTACTGAGGAAGGGGATAGGAACAAATAGGTTTATGCATGCAAGGAACTCTGTGCTCAAGGTCTCTAAACAATGAGAGTCACTATTTCATAAGAGTTCTGTGACACTTTTGTTATGAAGTAGAGAGCACAAAGTTGTCCATAAACTGATAGGCATAGATCCTGAGGGTAAATGTACATCTCAGGGGTGTGATGTGACCAGCAATAAGCAGAAAGGCAAGCACCCTGTGGCCTGTCATAGCAAAGCAGGTCTTGGCCTGCCACTGTGAGACTGGTGTCTTCCTTCTGTCCTCCCTCTTCCACATGTCCTAACACCTCTCGGGACCTCATCCCTGTCAACTTGGATGTCTTTTCTGCACTCTCCAGTTGCAGTTCTCGTGCCTGTTGGGTCTCCTCAGCCCAAGGCCAAGTACTGCCATTGCCATTCTACTCAGGCTTTTGTTGATGGACTTGTTTTCCTCACTAAAGTGAATTTTCACCTGCTAACTCTCACTCTTTCATAGTTTCTTGGAAATAGCTTGTTAAAGCTTCAGAGCATGATAAAGTGGTGGAAGCATGGATTTTGCTGACCTCAGTAACGATTCCTGCAAGAGTTTTGGAAAATGATCTTTTTAAATTGTAAAAACCCTTTGAAAATACGTATATAAACTGCCAGTGGAATACGTCTTGACAGATGTCTTTTCAACTCAAAGAAAATTTTTCATTTTGATAGCATCAAGCTGTTCTATTCTAAGTTTGACTTTTTATGCCCACAAGCCCAAATAAAAACCAGGTTTGCTTTCCAGAAGGAAAAGGGAAAGAATTTTACATAAGGAGTTCAATGCCAAAAACTGGATTGGCATGGACACCTGGGCAGCTAACTTGGTGACCAAATTTGAGGTCACAAAAACTAGACAAAACCCAACACTAGTAAAAGAGCAGTGAAATACCTGTAGAGGTGAATAAATATTCACTGTCCTTGCCTCAAAATGGCATTTTACTACGTTTTTATCTGAGGAGAGCTGTCTTGACCATGGAAATTATTATGCTTATGGAAGAATCTCAGACTGGGACATAAGCAAGCTCTTAATCTGCCCAGGTTGTATCCTGAAAATATATAAAATCAGCACCAGCCTGCTTTGCTATGTACTTTCCTCTTTGTAAGTATTTGCTTTTGTGTATGAAGAACAGTGTCTGTAGAGTTCTTTTGTGCTGCTCTTTGCACTGAAAAACATGTTTAAAAACTTCCTTTGTATCTGACCGTCATCTAATGACATCCATCCTGAGAAGTCCAACTGCCCAGTTTCTGTGCGCAACCCTTGTTATCTCATGCATCTCCAACCTTATTCCTCCATCTCTCTGTGGAACATCATTTCATGCAACCTTAGGTGTCAGTATTATAAGCAAAATGTACTCTGATTCCTCAGTGAGGATCCTCTCCTGCATCACAGCCATTTATTCTAGCACAACATTCTCTACTGTTTTGCACAGATGCAGCATAAATATGCCCTCAGAAGAGAACCATTACAGCTCAGGCCCTTGATCTCAGATCCTCATTATGCAGTCCACCCTCTAATTCACTTGAGGACTTCCTTGATGTGAATTTGCATAATACTTCATTTTGTTAGCTGAATACACAGCGTATTTCCTATCACAAAACAGAAGCATATACATGAAGAGAGCTTTTCTGTGGAAAAAACCTTATTTAAATAAGAATATGAACTTGGGCAAACCAAAGGCTAAGTTAAAATTAAGTCTGTTTCTCTGTGGGAGCAAGTATCTTGCTTATTAGGGTATACAAAAAATTAACTTTTGTTGGAATATGGATAAGTAATAAGATGAGAAAATTTTCAGTGTCCAACAATTAAACGCATGCTCCAGACTTTGGAAAATCATCCTCAGCATCAAAATATGGTTTTTCAAGGGTCCTAAAATATTGGCTTTTGAGAAAGGAACAAATATTTATTCTAAAGTTAGGAGCCTTAATGGATGGTGTTTAATTAATGGAGTAAAATCGCCCTGCTTCTAATAGACCTGGGAGAGTTCTTCCATAACATAGTCCTTCATAAAATATGATGAAACGTTCACAGTCTGCCTCCCAAGTCAAAAGCTGTAGATAAGATATGGACCTCTAATCCTTGTTAATCTAATTGTTAAACTATTACATTTAGAAATAGCCTAATTTTTTATCACCAGAGCTTTCAGAATGACCCTAAATATATAACCCTGTTAGACTGCATGACCATACTGTATTCAGATTGCCAGTATGACCACATTGTATTCACATTGCCAGTATGGTGGTTGATAGACTTTTCATATTTTCAGTCTTAACATGAAAACACATATTGTACTCACATTGGAAAAAAGAAATATTGAGATATATTTGTATCTTTTGTAAGGGACATAACAAGAGCTAATATTTTATTATAGCTATCTATGTCCTAGTATAGTTTAGTTTATAGAAAGCGTGCTATAATTTTTCCTAAAAGGTGTCCCCTTCCTTGAGACTTGTGGCTGTTGGCAATTGACTGGCAATAATGTTAAACAGATATTACATAAAATCATCTGCTATCATAAGGGATAGCTCAGCATACTAAGTGCTTATTTAAACTTCTAGTTCTGATTTCTCAGTACATTAATTTTACATAGCAATGTGTGGTGTATTCTGGTATGCACTGACAAACTTGCCCACCTTTGTGAGTTGGGACTGAGGAGCTGCGACAATGGCCTGGCTAATGCACCCTCCATTCCTGAGTTGCTCACTCCTTCTTAACATACTTTTTAAGAAATGTCTCTGAGTTCGGTTGTAACATGGACACATTTTCCAATATAAAGATGTAGTCATTTAGACATGGACTAGCTATTTCACTGAAAAAATCCCTCTTATAAACTTTGAATAGCCACATTTCCACGTCAGGCTTTCTTTGCTCACAGTGGATTATGAAACAAAGAGGTCCAAGATATATCAACACTTTACATTGGATTAAATGTTGTTACAGGAAATAAGAAACTCAGTTTTCTCTCAACTAGTAATTTTCTCTTTTGTCTTTGTCCTATTTTTTTTTTCCTACCTCACTCACTCAGCAGCCCTTGTACACTTGTGTCTTTCCACTGTGAATTACGTCAGACACCACGTTGGTGCTCACTGAGATGCTGGGCAGAGGTCTTGGAGGGGATGGTGCCCCCGCCTCCATCTGAGAAGAGCAGAAGAAGCTCTGCATCACAACGCTGCTGCACCCCAAGACAGGGACAAAACAACATGCATTTTGTAACAACCATGAACAGATCATATGAACGATTTTGCAGGCCTCTCTCCTATTAGCCTGTGGCTACTTCAGATGTGAAGGTACTTCAGATGTGAAGTGGCTTTTCCTTTGTTTTATTCTGCACACAGCATAGTGGCTCTGTAGACAGCAAGCATTTTCTTTGGAAAGATTTTAAGCAGTGCAGCCAGAAGCTTGTCATCTATCTTTAATACTACAAGGATATGACATTAATCAATTTCCAGTAAATCTCTGTTTCATGTCTGAGCATGCAGGTTTTACTCTTCCTGGTAGCTGTTCTAATTGCCCTGCTAAATGCAGCAAATCTCTACCTCTGGGAGCAGTAACACTCCAATACTCTTTCCACAGCTCTGAAATCAGTCAGTGGTTGAACATACTGAGTTCAGATGGCCATACACTCATTTTCTCAGTGTTTTTAACCTGCCGTCTTAAGGAAATCAGGTGCATGTGAAAGCATTGTTTCACTGGAATTCAGCCCCCCTTTTTCCCTAGTAACTTTTAAATACATTTTTGGGCATTTTCAGCTATATTTGACAATGACTAGATAACTCAAAGCTATTTAATTCCTTTGACTTTTGTGAAAGTAGATGGCTGTAACTCAATTTTATCCCTTCTGTCTGACTTCCTAGCTGCAAAGAAAGAGAGGCCCCAAAGCCAGACAGTAACTCATACAAGACAACCAGTCAAACCCCACCACAGCAAGCTTTGCTGATGCCCTTCTGACAGATGTGTGGACAGAAAATTCAGCAAGCTGGAGGTGGTTTGAGAGAGCTGTGGCTAGAAGGGGAAAAGTTTCAGAGAAGGGTGCAGCTGAAAAATATTAGGACACAGAGAATATTGAATGGTCTTGTGAAAAAACAAGGCTAGAGCTTGAACAGGTAGAGAAATTCCAGGAACGCTGTAGAGACTTAAGGCTAATACACTTACTCCAGTGGAAGACATGCAACACATTAGTGTAGTGGAGGAAGAAAACACGGACCAGGGGAGGAACCTACATCCCCAGGTTAATTGCTTTATTGGTCCTGCTGCTTACAAAAATATGGATACCTGCTTTTGTTTACTGCAGTGTAAAAGATTTGAAACAACTCCAATAAGGTACTTTGCAAAATCCTGTACAAGTGATTTTTATCTTCAGCTATGGAAATTTGTGCCACTTTTTATAGATCAGAATGTTTCCTAAGCTGAAAAATCAAATGCGTTTTCTTTTGCTCTTATATCATCCTGGAAGTGAAGGTTGGATTGTTTTCTGTGTTCTGTCAGAAAAAATAACAAATTTAGCTCCTAGAGCTATCTGAGCATATCGCTCCTAAATTAATCTGCAGTCATGTTGCTTTCCTTCACTTATGTTGGCATATTTACCTTTCAGACTGAAAATAAAACACTCGTTGAGTTCTGACCAGTGAAATAATCATTCCAATATACCAATTTTTAAAATTCTCCGGTCATTTGAAAACACAAGTGACATAATAAATTGAAATGCCAAGCTATTCTTTTCCTCTTACTACTTGTTATGTTCCTTTTAATTTCTCTGGTTTCTGCAGTTTTTTTTAGGACATAGAGGGGTTTTCTGAATTTTGCATTAGCGTCATAAACTTGATTGAGGACAATGGAGAGTTAATCAAACGCTCAATACAGTAACTTAAGAGCCTTTACAGATGGCTGTATTTAGTCACTGAAACTCCTATTCTGAACTGCATTAATAGTTATGAAATTTTGATTTTGATTTACAATTGAAAAAAAATCAATATCCATTAGTTTGGGGTTTTCTTCAGTAATGCATTCCTCAAACAGCACACAGTAGAGACTCCATTCTTTTTAAAACAAAATACTACCTGCTATTTGGAGTTTTTTGATCCTGATTTATTTATTAAACTTGTTCATCTTTAAAAAGAAAATATACTAAATGAATATTTAGTGTATTTATTTACTGTATTTATCAGTATTTATGCAAAACCATGATTTTTTTCCTTAATCCAAACTCTTTCCTAATTTCAACCCAGGATTTTCAAATAATTTTTATTCCTCCAGAGGTATATCTTTTGATAGACTACTTTAGGAAAATAATCATAATTTTTAAAAATAATATGTATTTTAATTTTGTCTCTCAAACATCATTAAATCCAGAGTTAATGTTAGTCTATCCTTTTTCCTCTTATACGTGGAACAACATAAATGTAACAGTTTAGGATACTGTCACAAATGCTGCAAAATCCATTATCAGGAGAGACAAAAAGCAATCGCTTTTCGCAAGCTTATTTTCCAAGTTATTCTAAGTTGTCTCCTATTTTCCTGCTTGCTGCAGGGAATGGCTGCAATTTTGTGACATAGTGTTTTTCAGGTTACCTGTATAAGAAAGCTTTCTGTACTGTGAGCAATCGATTTGAATCCAGCAGTAGGAAGTACAAGAGTGGGAAATGCAAAATCCACCCTGCTCCTCTTCCAGGGCTGTGCAAAGAGCCCGTGCATCATTGAGAAGCCATCATTCTTGGAGTTCCAGAAGAAAAAAGGGATAAAACTACCCTCATATAACTTATTCTTTAGGCTCAGCTATTCTTTAGGTTCCCTTTGTCCGTGTCAGTGTTCGAGGCCTCGCTGCTCTCTGTGGGCAGGTGAGCTGGACAAGCTGGACAAGCTGGACAAGCAGTGACCTCACCCACGAGCACTATTCCGAAAACCCCAAACACAAGGAGAAAAGTTGGGAAAAAGGGTCTTTTGGCAGCCCCAAGGAGGTGACAAGCAAGGAGGTGAAACAGAGTCCGTGCCAGCCAGGGTCTCCAGCCCTGGGAACGGTGCCAGAGAAAGGGCAGGAGACAAGGGCAGATCACAACACTTGTCCAAGGGATTTCTCCAGGAGACCCTGGAGGGTGAGGCCAAGGTCCATCCAGCAGGCAGGGCCAGATGCAGGGTTGGAGACCTGACAGCTTTCAGCCAGGCTGAAATCTTGAAATTTGCTGATGAGTTTGTCTCATCAGCAAGGCCATTAATTAAAAACATTGGTGGGTGTTTGCTTCCTGAGGGATACTCTCAGTAACCAGCTGTCAGCTGGTTTTGTGCTGCTGATCACCACCCTGGAGACCAGCTAACTTTCCGCCCACTTTGTAGTCCATGTCTTCAGCCCGTATCTCACCAATCTGGATATAGAAACACAGTGGGCGAGGCCTGGATAAGGTCAGAGTGAACAGCTTTCCATGCCACCTCCACCGACGCAACCCTGTCAGTGCAGAGGGCAATCTCTTTATGACAGAAACTGCCACAAGGCTGCAAAACAGTTTAATTATTTATTTGGTCTGACCAGCATTTCACTGGGAGTTGGATCAGGGCTTTGGCTAAGCAAACACTTGTCTTTTGCTACCTCTACTGTAAACTTCTTTTTCTTGTAACATAGTGGTGTTTTTCCTCCACACCAGTCATCTCCCTTACAGAAAATGGTTGTATTATACACTTAATATGCTGTACAAACAATATCAAGGTTGCCTTCTCCAGGTTTTTCACATCATCAGCTTTCAGTTATTGTCAGTAATTTGCTGAGATTATTGTCTTGAAAATTCTCTCCACAAACCAGTTATGACATTCACTGACTTCTCTTTGTTGTCTAAAATGCACAAAAACATTATGACTGTACTTTCATACATAGTTCACCTTCTCTACAAATATTAATTTTATTTTGAGTTTCTTCTTCCCTGGTTGATTAACCTCGGGAGATTATATGATTTCTACTTCCTCTTTTCATGACTGAAAATAATATCAAGGAAAAAAAAAGCTGAACAAGGAGCATTTTACCTTCATGTGTTCTCACATGAAAATGTTAGAGCAGAGTTTTGTGCAGGAAACCTGTATAAGTTTCTGCAAATCAAGTGATAACACTGATACTCATAATACAGTCATGATACAAATGACGTACTCATGACAGAGTTCCAGGTTTGCACATTTCTAATTCAAATAACCACATTATAATACTGCAAGCTTGTTAAGTGGCTCAAACAAGTTGATGTACTACCCATATTCTGCAACCATTTAAAAATTTTTATGCTTGTGTCTCAAATGAACTAGAGCTACCTACTGGGATCACCCCGAGAACTAACATGAAGTTTTGAACCAGAAAAGACCTTCTTTGTCAATTATATTTTGATGCCCCTGCAGCCGTATGAAACATGGGAAGTCAAAAGATTCAAAACTGCAGAAATGGAGTGAAGAAAACAATTTTGAGAATTTAATTGCCTAGATGATGATAGAGGGTCTGCATTTTGAAAGAAAGAAATGCTTTAAATATTCTTATTATGTTATTTTTTTTTCTGATTCTTCTCTTGTGGGTAAAAGTTAATGTTTTGTTTCAAATAAATAGATCAATTAAAGACAAACATTTTGACCTGAGGTCACAAAGGCCATCTAGTCAGATGTCTTTTCAGCTTACCTTCAGTTTCAAGTATTTTGGCCTGGAGGCCAAAATATGAGTCTAATTAAGAAATTCTGTTTGTCAATCATTTCTTTCATAGTTGGATTGGAAAATAAATTAAATTTATTCCCTTTGCTACTTTCTCATTTACTTCAGAAGTGCCTCAATCACTATTCCAAGCTTATCTCCAATCACTTTTCAAGCACTAGCTGCACAATTAATATAGATCTTTTTTGGTGATCATTTAGATATTTTACTGACTACTAAAATCCAAATCTGATTTTAATAGTACCTCCATGAAGCTGACAAATAGTTAACATGAAACAAGACTAAATTAGTGTTATCTGCTCTCTAATAGCCAGTAAAATGTAAATCTGAATCTAAGATGGTTCCAGATTTCTTTCTATAATATATATTGGTATTCATATAATAAACCTTGTTTAAATATCAGGTTCTAGCCAGTTTTAAAGACTACTGAGCTAAAAACTTGCCAGAAAGTAAATTATAAGCTTAGGGAGCTGGAGATTTTGGTGCCATTTTAGCAGTCCCGGAGACTGAGAGTAGGTGGGTTGAGTATGATTTCAACTTTCTCTGATTATGCAGGAATGGTTTGCTGGTATTGCAGATACTTTTTCTTTCTCTTTAGTAGCCCTATGTTCTTTAAGGAGCTTCTAAATTCACCTTCAGCTAATGAAACTGCATTCATTGTGTTACATCTTATTAAAACCTACACTGGACTCCCTGCTGTATCTAGGTCTCTGAGTTATTAAAAAAATAAGGGAAAAATGGTAACATTTTAAAGTTAATTTTTAAATGAAAAAAAAAAGAGCCCCAAACAACTAAACAACAAAACAACCAAAAGGTACTTTAAAATATCCAAAATGCCCAAAATAAGCCATTTTTATTTAAAAGTATTTGCACAAAGTGACCTCTTACATCCAGAAGGAAATTTGCTGACTTAAATAGCTCAAAATCAGGATTCAAAAAGCAGATTGCATTCACTGTTAACAGCGTGAGCCCAATTTTTTAAAATCAGCTTATGCTATTTGATTGTATAGCATATTTGCATTAAAGTGCTATTTGCATGCTTATGCTATTTTCTGACGTGACCCTCTGGCTGCCCAGGAGGCTAGGTCTCTGGTCAGCACCCTTCCCTGGCTATGGCTGTCGGTGGCTGGAAGCTGTTCCAGTGGCTGGGGGGGAAGCGGGAAGCCCATGCTTAGGGCCCGCTGTGCCCACTGATGGAAAGGGAGTGGAGAGAGATAAAAGAGGTGGGAAGGGTATTTTGGGGAGAAAAGAGAGTTTATTCGAAGCGGTGAGGGCTCAGGGACATGGGAGCAACAAAGGGCGAAGAGCCCGGAACAGCGGTTGCAACATGTTATATATGAGAAACAAGGTGAGGGGATACATTCGAAGCGACCAATTAGGGTAGCCCAAGGGGGCAGTACATAGGTGGGGTTATACAACAACAGCCAATGACAACAGGGGGAAGTGGGGACGACAACAGGGAACCAATCAGGGATCGAACTAAACAAGAACTTTCCAGACTATAACCATAACTGGGTAAACCGGGGAGGGGAATACAAGACCAATGGGAAAACGGGGATTACCATAATTCAAATAGGGGAAAAAAAGTACCATGGGGCGAACTCAATTCCTCACCCTAAGTAAAGAGCTAGGGAGACGTTTCCAGGTCCGCCCAACAGACCCTTTTTGGGAACCCTGCCTTTCGACCACCGCAACAATGTTCATGAGTGTATTTTATCATGTTTTTATTGCTTTTGTATAAAATAATATAGTTAACTAATTAGTAATCCTTGCCAGTGTTATTGTGACTCATAACAACAATGTGAATCAGCAGCTCTGACAATTTCTCTGAAGGGCATCCACTCAGTCATAAGACCCACACCCCTGGTTGTACACATCGGTAAAACTAGAGTTTGATTAACCTTGGACTATTTCCCACAGATTGTTATTTTTCCTTCATCTTTCCTTTCTTTGCAGCTAGGAGAAATCTGTATCAAAATGTCACCTATGGAAAACTGTCACTATGAAACCACGAGTTGGTTTTCCAAATACTTTCTACATTTGGTTATTTGACAACTGTCATGGTAAGTAAAACTTATAGGCCTTTTAATCAACATTTTTTAACAGAGGGTTATTCTAGATATTTCAGAAGAATAACCAACACCCATATATTAAGTTTCATCATCTTATTTATTATTAGTGAGATATTGGTTTGAGCCCTGAAGCATGTTTTAATATTTCTTCCAGAACATATTTTTAGCAATAACATTTATAACTCTGGAATTTTTGCTCTCTGTGTAAATGTGAAATCTCTTTTTACCTCTCACTATTATTTTTTCCTTCAGTGCTTCCTTGGGCAATAAATCATGCAGATCAATTACTGATATCTTGAAAAAGTATTCACTTTTATTGGTTTTGAATATGCTACCTGTTAATTTCATGGTGTAATTCTCTGGGGGTGTTTTTTGTTATGTTTCAGGATGAGCAGTAATTCCCAAGAGAAACTCTTTATAGCATACTGCATCTTATAGTTTTACACAAATATTTTAAGCTAATTAATATAGTCCTCAAGTACTACCAACTGACCCAAGGAATGAACCTTTCCCTCTCCTTTTCAGTTTACTGAACTGACTTGGAGACAAAAGTTACAAAACAACTGGTAGATTCTTCTGTACAGATATGTTGCTGCAAGATTTTCTAGTGCTAGAAAGCCAGATAAAAATCAGAGACTCTTAATTAAAAATCCCAAATCAATGGATCTCTGGTTAAACACTAGGCTTGTTCCAGGCCATTATAAGAGTAAACGAAGTATTTTTATTTCACTAAGTTTCACAGAAATAGGAATGGGCCTCTTGTAAAAGTTGCCCATTTCTAATTTGCAGTAGCATGATTGTAGGCAACCCCTGTTACTACTCACTTTTTCTTGACTTCATAAAGGACTCACATGTTTTCACGACCAATGATAGAGTCCTACATGACCTTGCCAAATAGAGCACTTAGAGATTAGATAATTTTATGAACTAAAGACCCTTTTGTTCACTGTTCTGGATGACTGATGAGTTGTTTGTCCTGTTTTTTATGACGACATTTAAAAATACACCTGTAGAACAATCCATGTCCCTAAGGAGCATTTTAAGAAGTTTGTGGGTAGAAAGTACCATATGTACAAACCACTGCAGTGAGTTAAGAAGATTCTTATTGAAGATTCAGTTGGGTCTTTTGAACTGAAAAAATATTTGTGAGGTTTGTTCTGAAACTTACTAAATTGCTTTCATTATGTTTCTGCAACTAAAACAGATGTCTTTTGATATTGTGCTATTCATCTTTTATTAATTATCTACTTAGACATATGAACAGACCATTTGAAAACTATAAGCATTAGCAAGCTGAACTCTTATGTATTGGATATACTCAAAATTTTCCTCTTAACTAAAATGTCCCTCATTAAAGGAAAATATTTAGGTATTGAGACAATATCCGCTGTATTCATAAGCTTATAGTTGAACTTAATAACTAACTTATTTTTCAAATGGAAATCTATGTGTGTGTTGCTTGCATATATTGATGTTGCAAACATCTTTCATGGAAAAATTAATTGACTGCTCTAACTAGCAGCAAAATTTCTATCATATATATGACATTTTTTGTCTCAACATAGGGTTTTTTCACCTTAGGTCAGTTCTTAGACATTGCATTAGATATGCTACATCAATAAATCATCTCTACAACATGCAGACTTTGTAAAATATTTTGAGAGCCTTGCAGTGCAGTTTAACAGGCCCGATAAGCATTTGAATTCCTGGTGCTTTCACTTCATTGAAATTGCTGCAGAGTATCAATAAAACTTCTGAAATGCCTGTGTACTTACTGGGGGGAAAGGAGGGATGGAAAGAGAGAAAACAACCTCTACTATGGCTCCAGCCCAGGAAAAGAAAATCATACTGCTGAAAATTGTCTCCATAGAACAAAAATGAGAAAAAACCCCACCACTCTTTAGAATAAGAGTCGTGTCCCTCTGTACTGGGTTTGGCTGTTAAATTTGGGTTAAATTTCTTCATAGTAGTTCATGAGGTGCTATGTTTTAGATTTGTGACCAAACCAGTGTTGATAACCTAGCACTGTTTTAGCTGGTGCTGAGCAGTGCTTGCACAGTGCCAAGGTCTTTTCTGTTTCTCACTCTGTTCCATCAGTGAGCAGGCTGGGGTGCACAAGATTTGGGAGGTAACACAGCTGGGACAGCTGACCCCAACTGACCCAAGGAATATCTCGTATTACATGACACTGTGCTCGGGATAGAAAGTGGGGGAAGGAGGTGGAAGGGAAGGTGGAATTTCAAAGCTATGCCGCCTGTCTTCCCAAGTCACCATTACTATGGGGCCCTGCTTTCCTGGATGTGACACAGCACCTGCCTGCCAATGGGAAACAGGGAATAAACTCCTAATTTTGCATTGCTACTGCATAGGGCTTTTGCTTTACCTACCAAAGTGCCTTTATCTCAACTCAAGAGTTTTCTCACTTTCACCCTTCCAGTTCTCTCCCAAGTCCCACTGGAGGAGAGTGACTGTGAAGCTGGGGGGGACTGAACTGGCTCAACACACAGCACTCTTGGGAACAGCACCTTAGGAAATGCTGTAATATCCAGTCAGTGCAGAAAGTATTCTGTCAACAATTGCTTTTTAGATTGTCATTTCTGATTCTTTAGCCACAGGTCCCTGCTCCCTAAACACAAACAACATTCTTCATCTGAAATCCCTTCTTCAAAGATAATCCTTAAAATGTATTTTGGTATGGAAAAAGAGGTGTAAAGCTGGTGAAATAGGTGATATTTTTAAATTGCCTGCACAAGCAAACAATATGTGTATTGCTTGAAAAGAGAGAAAATTGGGGATGCATATTATTTCTACAAATAAGAGAGATTTAATTTGGTGTGTTGATTCACATGTTTTTAAACATAGAAAATTATTTTTATTTAAATAGACCCCTTTAAATCCTTTCTTCCTGCTTGCTCACTAGGCCATTGTCTAATGCCACTGATTATCATTACAGAACGTCAGTGTCAATTACGAGCCTTAACAAAAAACTGGGAGACAAAACCCACTAAATTCACATTTTTTGTGGCCTCTAGGTCTCAGAGTACTTCTATAGTGGGTGTTTTTTTCAATTGCCACAATCTGCACTGAAAAAAACCCAACCAACCAAACACAGAACTTTCAAAAGTTGGGTTTCCAAGGAAGAAAAAACCAAATATTTCAAATGACTGTAAGAAAATAAGTAAGTATGCCCATGCAGAGTTTCATTAAAGGTCCAACTCTCTCTGACACCAGGTATTAAGAACTTTGTGAATTTTAAGACCAGGGTCACCTGCAGTGATCATTCTCCAGACTGTCTCATTTTCTCCAGAGACTTGCATTTCAGGTGATACTTTTGCATTTCATAATCATGATAGATTTATTCCATAAATTTGGACAATTGCATACTTAACCCATGTTGGATTTTAACCTCAAAGAATCCCATGGGAAAGACTTTGACATATTGCTTGCACTGTGTGTGTAAAAAATTCTCTCTTTCTGACTGTTTGGAATTGTCATTCCCAAGGTTGTCTGGCAAATTCATGATAATCGGCAATGTGACACTTGTGCAGAACCTGAGGGCAGTCGCAAACAAGACTGCTGAATAACATGAAGTGGTGCTGTGATTTCCAGTGGCAGGTGATACCAGATAAGATTATTAAAAGGGAGAGTTGCTCAGATCTTGGCAATATGAAGAGGGAGGAAAAGAGAGCCCCAGTGCCGCTTTGTGTGGGAGCCTCCTCCAGTGGGTGAAGTTACTGGGGAAAAGCTTCTGGTTCACCAGAAAGAGCAGATGAGCTTGTGATGAGGGGGATGCAGAAGGCACAGAGTGAACAAACTGACAAGGAGAGAGAGCAAAAGCACTTCAGATACCTCACATGTCAGTGAACCTTTCACAATCCAGCAGTTTGGTAATGCACAAAGGTCTGTTGATAAATTGATATTTCTTGTTGTGAGGAAAAAAATATGAATGATGCAATTGAAGTTCCTTGTCACTTAGGAGGATAGGTCTGCAGAAGTGAAAGACTGAAATAACTAAACGTATTGACTAAGGGCCCAGAGGAAACAAGATAGTAGGAGCTGGACATGGAATAAAATTAAGGCATAAAGAGAGCATAGGCTGAACATAGAAAGAAAGAAAAAAGAAGGAAAAAAGAAGATATAAGAATAATGATGGAATCAGGCATATCCATTTATGATAGCATTTCAAATATTTACTCCCACACATCTATCCGGAAGAGACCAGAAATCTGAGGGTCTCTTCTGTTCCTTAATTGATAAATCCATCTTTTTCAATGTCATTTTTAAAGCAGTCTGTGTATGCACTAGTAACCTATGTAACCCTGTCTACGCAGAAGCAGATAATGTGGATCTGTTGTTTGATATACCAATAAGGATTCAGGAACACTGAGGTGAAGCTCTTGATGTTTTTCACAACTGGACAGCACAACATTTCACAACATTTGGTTAATTAGAATAATCCTTTACAATCAGATGTGTACCAAGGTGTTCAGGAGGTGCTATTTCTTGCTTGCAAACACTCCGGTTTTCATATCTAGCTGTCCTTGATGAACTACAACTGCATCTTAGTGTACTACTACATCAAACAATGTAGTTTCTTAACTTCATGGTTACAGCTTTCCTCTCGGTGCAGCTCCTGCTTCAAATTAGGCAACCAAAAAACAGTCCTTATGAACCAGTTGAAGGTAACATCCTGCCTTTCCCCCAAATTCTCTTATTTGGTCATGAAGAGGGGCACCAGTCTCTTCCTTTTGTTGCGTATTCTGCTGCCATCCTGTGGCTATTTCTTTTCATTCACATCAAGATTTTACATAAAATACTTAAGTTTGCACCTCATGCAAATTGTAGGTTCCACACTCTGTCCTCAAATATCTACAAAACTTGTCTCTAAGAAATATACTCCTTAATTTCATATTTATTGAGAAAGGAGGCATCTGGCCGACGCTTGCAGAACAAGCATTTCAGAGGTTTTCTGCTGGATTGCAAAAGTTATTAGGTGAAAATAAACAGAATTTTCCACAATGAAGGGTAACAGTGAGTGCACATATCATTTTACAGTTCATGCATATATAATTTTACAGTTAAGTAGGTAATTTTGCTCACATGAGGCTTTCCAGTGAGATGACAGAAAGGTAATTGTTCGTAATCGCACCTTGAGTTGTCTCAGAAAAAATCTACTTTTTTTCCATACACTGAGTTTGACTTTGACACGCAATCATCGAAGAAGTCCTCTGATTTTTTAAAATTTTCTTGTCTTGAATTATGCCTTTGGAGACAGGAAAGAAATTTTTTTTCTGAGCCTTTTTCTTCTGGTTTTGGTCTTGAAGGTCTTGTATGAAAGTGAAGATGGTTTGATAGGGGACATGGTGGTGTCTCTAGATTGACAACTGGACTTGATGATCTTAAAAGTATTTCCCAAATTTGATTCTATGATTCTAAGGTCTAATCAAGGTAGAAAACTCTTCCTGGCGGCTGAGGTAGATTGTGTAGCTTGTAATATCACCAGTCTTCCTGCATTTCACAAAATTACCTTAGTAGCCTAATGGGTTTTGGTTTTATTTGGAATCCCCTTTCTGGGGAAAGAATAGGCTTCTAATCTGACTAGTGTAAACTGGAAATAAAAGAGCTTCACCAATTGCGGGGGACAAGTTCTTCAGCTGTTGACGAAGTCTGCCTGATAATGCCTCTTGTCATTCACACATGTATGTGAAGCACAGGCAGCCTTGTATTATTTAGAACGTGCGGATACCATCCCATCGAGTCCTCTTTGTCTAATAATGCCTTTTACACACACTGCTTTGTGCCTCTTTGATGCTCTCTGACCACTGCCCCCTCATCAGGCCAGGCACGTCCTCTGAAAAGCTGCGTGGAGGATCAGTATTCTTGGATAATGGACTCCAATATCTTAGTCCTGTTTAAAGGGATGGAGGGTATAGGGGGGATTTTCTGCTCTTCTGTAGTTGTCAGATTTTTGCCTTAAGCACCAAATGCAATTTTGTGTTACCAAACTCTTCCTGAAACATGAACGTTACCCAACATGTCAGTTTTAAAGAGATAAATCATAGTGGTTTGAGCAAATATTAAGATACATAGAGCTGCTAAGAACAATAGTCCATGCTAACAGAATTAATAGAAATTCAAGCTTTTGCTTAACACACTTGGGTATACTGTAGTGCCTAAGTTTTAATTTATCAATATGCGTAAATGCTGAAAATTCTGCTGTTCTTTCTGCCTAGAAGCGTTGCCATCTTGCTGAAGTTGAGCACTGCAGCACCTACTTCATGCCTAATACATTTGGGAATTACAAATTGCCTGACACTCCCCAAGAGCATTGAATGCAGTACAGATCTAGAGGGGAAAGGATGCTTTTCATAATATGGTAAGCAGAACTTTATAATCCTTACACGTTTGCAGTTCCTAAATTAAGACATAATTGCCTGTTGCTTTACTTCCTCTGAGATCTCTGAAGTGGCAAGCAAAAGAAATGTTGCAGGTTAGAGTTGAGATGCCTATTTCTGCTGTTTCAATGCAACTGTTTTCATCCCATTTGCTTATAACTGCGCCAAATTCCTTAGGGGCAGAAGTTTTCCACATTTTTATGTTAGTTTAGGTGGGAAAAGGCTTTGCAAGTTTAACCTCACACACTTTTCTGTCTATGTTTATGTGCATGAGCCACATGAAGGAAGAGGATTTGTCCATTTATCATCAGTCAGAAACTGTAATGCAACATCTGAACTAAATTTTGATAAACTGGTATCTTCATAGTATCAGCTTGGAATCTAGAGTCGAGCATGAGGGACAAAAGTTAAGATAACAGAATATTAAAAGTATGTGCATGTAGAGCAGGATTTTTCTCATCACACTTGGGAATGAGAGTATAGCGCTCACTGACACTGGAGAATTTTAGGTTTTTTCTGTTCATTTTAAAGTGACTGCAAGTATTGGCTGCTCTGGGAAACATTTTAGTTTCTAGGATCTTAGCTTCTGAGCAGAGAGTAAACAGAAACAAGAAAGGGGAAAAAACATGCTGCCAAAATTTGAATTGTAGGCTTCCAACAACATTTAGACACACCTAGTAATGCTTGTAAAATGTAGCGATTATCCCATCATTTTAACACCATGATGTTGAGCTCTGTCTGACACAACAGCCTGTTTTTAGCAGGACAAGACAGATTTGTGTGGACAGAAAAAGTTTTTGGAGTTTGCTGAAGCATTTTACTTGGTTACCTGTTTACTTTGTCCCAGCAGGGCCGAACTCTTGTGCTTCATCCAGAACAGGCATATGCTAGACAAGCATGGTACAGGAAGCTAACATGTCAGACACTGGCTATAAAAGCTGTGGACAGCATTACAAGGGGCAGGGAATGAAGTTGATAGTTTTTCAAACATCTGTTTGGGAACAGATATCTTCAATCATTAATAGTTTTCATCCAGTTTTGTTTTGCTTGCATGCGCATAATTTGCAGTGATGAATCTCTTGATAGTTGGAATCCACCAGTCAAAGAAAATGAAATCTTAGCATCCTGAAGATCACTGAAATTTGATTAATATGGAAGGATGAGTACCAATCAATTTGCTTGACATGGTACTTATTGAAAAGAAAGCTAAAAAACCCTGCAATTTTGAGTTGTGTAAATTATTTAACTTTCTACTAGGAATCAAATTGAAGGAGCAATAGGAAGATGGGAATTTTCCAGTCAGCAGCTCTTTATAATCACTGTGTCTTGATAGGTCACACACAGATTCTGTAACTACTTCAACTGTGGTATAATAATTTTCTAGCAAGATACTGACACAGGCAACATAACATTATGATGTTTTTCTATCTTGATCATAATTCCTTGGTTATATTTCTTTCCAGAATATTGCATACAACCATAAAACTTTCTTTCTACTGACAAGTAACCACAGAAGGCTGATGTGAAGATGAAAATGTTCTCATTATTATAGCTGCAGTTAAATAGGGAACAATTCAAAATCATTTTAAAACAAAAATAAGAATGGAAGTTGAAGTGGGAAGTATTACTGTATTTCATCACAGAAACAATAATTCTTATTACAGTAGTAAAGACAGAAAGCTGGATAGAAAAAAATATTTGGCTGTTCAAAATCTATATGTAAACAGCATGGGGAAGGCAGTATGCCTAATCCTCAGAAACTCATTTTTCCTCATCAACTGAGGCATTAAATTACAGGGTACGAGACTGAGGGAGTTTCTCCAATGAAGAATAGTTTTGCAGAGAAGAACATTAATTTTACCCAAATTATTTACTGTGGAGGGAAGTTCAAATATTAATTGAGCTAGACTACAACACTGCTTTACCATAGCCCATGATGTCTTCATTCATAGATAAGGAAAATGAAGCAGAGGGAGCCAGGCTGCCTCACTTTAGCAAGACTTGTAAAATCTCAGAATTATGTCACATCAGTCTAAGTTTCTAAAATAAGGTATCTATGTGTGCCCAAGGTCCCACTACAATCAAAGCATAACCAGTCTACAACTGGTGGAGCATGGAAAGCCATCCAGCTAGCCCCCAGGTGTACAGCTTAGTGCAGGATGCATCACTCCACATGTTCCTTTCAGTTGCATGGCCAGGGGCAGAATGCATTTGCCTAAATGCTGTTTGCCATTTTATACTCTCTTGCAATCACACCCCTGCACTTTTAACAAATGACGTGTTGTGGCATCAGGCTACTCAGTAGTAGCCTGCTGTGTACTGAGCTTAAATTGCTGAGTCCTCAACACAAAACTATGCTTACCTGCTGCACTCAGTTTGAGTTTAAAGTATTCTTTTTTCTCAAAAAATGAAATTTGTTTTTTTTCTTCTCCATATGTACCAGAAAAAGAGGTATTATGAAAATATTATACCCAAATATCCATATGTCTTGGAACTACAAATGTGCACTTTAAAAAGAGTTCCATAAGCTTATTAGACCTATTCCTGTCTGCACAGGCAAGAAAGCCAACTCTGTGTGTCTGAGGCAGCACATTGTCTCTGCAAACACTTGAGAAACCCTCTTCTTTTTGGAGTGTGCTGGAAACCCATGAGAAAAACCTGTCCTCATTGCACTCCTTGCAGAGTTCTCAAAGTTCACATTGCGGATGATGAGCCACCACTTATGAATTAACATATTATATAAATCATGCTTGATTATAAGGGTATATTCCCACTCCTTCACCAGCACAATGAAAATAGAACAGGAAAAAAGAACTGTATGACTGTTTTATTTACGTAAAGACATGTCATTAAAATTCTTTTGATTTTCCTGAAGGCAATTTTTTTACATTAGTAGGAATACAGATCTGCCCTAATTTCCTATCTGCAAATTAATGAGGATTGGAGATATTTAAATTACAGTCAGTGAACTCAGATATTTAGAAAAGGGAATATCTCTGGTGAAAGAGATGTGTGAGGAAAAATACTGCAATGAAGTTGGAAAAGAGAACTTTTTTGTGGATTGGGTGTATGACAATTTTCAATATATAGTGTTTTTTATTTGGAGCAGCAAGTTAAAATAGCTATTACAATCGAAACATAAATGGATGCTTGTCAAAGCTGGGCAGAGTTGGATTTTTCTTGAAAATAAGAAGGTACTTTGCTTTTCCTCTTCTTTTGCCTTCATTGCTGTATGTGGTTTTTAGTCAGGGTTACATATCCACCCTAACCTGAACTGTCACAGACATCAAATGATATACTTTAATTCCCCAGTAGGGTACTGGAGCTGATATGGCAGAGCAGCTCAGAGGAAAGCGAGCTGGTTCCCAAAGGCAGTGTGCAGCTCACGGTAGGAGGTGGTGGGCAGTGGCAGAGCTGGTATAACAGCTGGATCAGGTGCAGCCTCATGCAAATACAGGCCCCCTCCCTAATAACATCAATGTCTGCAAATTCCCTGTGCTCCCTGGGGAGTCATGGAGGACACGTGCCGCACAAGCACATTTGTATATTGTGCTGACTGTATCCTCTTTCCTTATGACACATTCTTGAACCTACTGGAATCACAGACTTTTTTTTTTTCATTTATAAAAATTAAAATTATTTCATTTTTTACTTCTTCTTCAATACTGTTGTTTTCTGAAATATTTGGGGAGGCATGCCTGCTGAAACACTGCTAATTTAAAGCCTACAAATATTTGAAGTTAGAAGTCTGTGGCTTTTTTATGTTACAAATTTTCAATTTGATAAGGAAATCTCAAATCTTTGACCAAAAAAAAAAATTAAATTTGCTGCAATATTGATTTTGATTATTTCTTTCAGTTGATAATCATATTAATTCAATTTCTAAATATATCTACTGAGTATGTACATTTCCTTGACATTTTTGTCTCTAGTGTTTCAGAGTAGTACCTTGCTGACAGCCTACTTCACACAGTTCCATGTTCTACTCTTACGTCTGTCGTGCAAAATGATTACTACATTCTTGGAAACTGGCTGCAAAGAAATGATTGATCAAGTGAAACCTGAGGACTGGATTGGAAAGCAGAGGGATGATGACAGAAGAAGAAAGTGGATAAAATTATTTTCATTGCGCATGCAAGAAATAAACTTACTTGAAATTTTTCCAAATCTGAGTTTCTGCCCAAGGGCCTTGCTGATGGCTGACCCCATTTCCTGCAGTACTCTGTGCTGTCAGGCAGTTCCTCAAACAGCCACTTACTGCATGGTGGCAAAGCTGAATTAATTTAACTGGAAACCTAAAATCCCTGCGGGCTAAAAGAGGAAAATCTCTGGCAAGACACAAAAGGTTCTTCCAGCTCGTGTCTTCTAAGGATTTAACGGAAGTCCTGCAGTGGACAGCAAGGCATGTGTGGACACTTACTGGCCATACAGACCGAATTAGTGACTTCTGCCAAAGTTCCCCCAAAGCAGCGTTACTTACAATCTCTGTGGAGATATGATGCTGTTCCAGTGCACAGGTCTGGAGTAGATGTTCTCCTGAGGTCTAAATTTCTCTTGTCAAATATACTGTTTGTGTCTGTACAGATTTTGTTCACCTGTCCCCTAAAAAATTGTAGTACAGCATCTCCATATTGGCAGGTGAGAAGAGATTTTTATTGAATCATGCAAGAAAGTTGACAGCATTTCTCAATCTTTAGGAGTGAACCCTCACTAATTAACTGCGGCTTTTGCTGCTGCTGACATGTGGCAGAAAGGTTATGTGTACATTTTAAGATCAGCAGAAAGACTGGTTGGCAAAGATTTTCCCACCAATATGTGCTCAACTTGCCAATTTCAACCTACCAGCATCAAAAGAAAAATGAAAACAAACCCTTGAAAAGAGCATCCCTTTCTGAACTGGGTCTTTAATCCAAATGGTTTTTATAATCCTCTCCGTGTGTCAAACTGGTGTTACACTCTTACCTGGCATCCTCTATTAGAGAATGAATTTGAAAACTACTGCAGTAATAATACTGTATAGTTACTGCATGCAACAAATGTTAATGTAAGGTAAAAAATAACTAAATAAATTAAATTTGTATGATTGAGCTTGATATCTTTATCCCTTTTAGCTTTGGAAACTTACACTAAATTTTTTATTAAGGCTTGATAGTGTTAAGCCAGCAAGAGAGCAGGGAGAACGAGAAAGGGGAAATTAAAGAATTCACCGTGAAGATCTTAAATTTTCTCTAGAGATATGTTGAACTGGCAAGCATGCTTTTACAGCTGAAATATATTTTTGTATCTTTCAGGAAAAAGCCTTCCTCAAAATCCATATATATTTAAGAAATGAAAAGTGAATGCTGAGAAGTTCACCAAGATTTGGGGGACAATCTATTAATTGTCTATTTGGATAACCTCTGGCAATAAAATAACCACTGTTGTTGTCGCAGTTCCCAGACATTGAATTATTTATATATATTTATTTAATTTTTAAAATAAACATTCGTAGGCATGATACCTCTGAGTCCGTAAAGGGTTCAAAGTCATTTTTACGTCCATCTTTACCTGGAAATCTACTTACAGTCCCTTATAATGCATCAGTTTTATCCTAGTGATAAATCATCATTAATTGTTTGAAAAAAGCAAAAACTGACTATCAAGTGTCATGGGAAATTAAAATATATTGCACTGGAAACCCTGGTTAGTGGAGACAATAACATGTCCAGAGGATTCAAGGGGAATCAAGATATTGGTAGCCTGATGCAACAGAAGCTCTCCTGGAGAGCCACTCAAACTATGGATCTTGTGAATCTTGGGTTTCAGCCTTCCAGCTTTTCTGTCTCATAACAAACCCTTTCCATCTAGCTGGAGACAGTAGAAAATGGGACCAGTGCCTGTTAGGGGCTGTTATCAACTGGATGGATGCTAACAGACTTTCAGCATATGTATTTGAAGATACTGGTCTTATTTCAAGCAACTTAATTCCTCCTGTGTAAAATTGGATGGATAGTTAAACATATTTTAGAAAAGCTAAGAAACGGATGCTTTATTTTTAGATATAAATCCTACTGTTTTTAAAGGAGTTTACTATCAGGTTGACTAACACTTAGTATTTGTAGCTGTTGAGTCACTAAGTGAGGTCAATGGTAGTTAAATCTTGGGTGATCATTCTTCCTCAGCAGCTGATCTCCCTTACCAGCTGATATTTCATACCAGATTGTAGTCCCCCATATTTCACTAAAGTGAGTTGCAGTTTGTATGTATCCTACATTTACCTCATGTGAGACTGCACAAACCGGGAGTGAGGGAAGCAGCTGTTACATCTGTGCTCTTCAATACAGACAATATATTTGCAAGCAATTATTTTTCAGCATCTTTTCTGAGTTCATGTCCTCTACAGTCATCAGAGATGACAAATTAATTAATATAGTGAGTAGAATAATGCAATAAAAAACCAAGCACCTTCAAAAACTGGGGTCAGTTTTGGGGATTTTATATTTTGTTTTCCCAAATAAAAAATAGCAAAGCTTTAAAAGTTACTGCTCTCTCTTTGTCTTTTTCTGTATTTTTTTCTTTAAGAAGGACTTCCCATATAAACTGCCTTTTGTTTTTGTTTCTTTTTATTTCTAAAAGATGGAAGGCCAAATGTCCACTCTAGGACACCACTCACCTAATCACGAAAGCATCACAAGAGCAAGCGTAAATCTATCGACCCAAAATTTACCGCTTCCTTTCAAAACTAGTTCTGAATTTCGTAAGATCTTCCTGAAAACTTTTATGGCAGGTTTTTTCTTTCTTGCTACCTTGTCGTCTTACCAGCTGGGCCTTGCCATGCTGGGAAAGACAGGGTCTGATATGGGAACAGGAGTCTCTGTGGTTTTCCAGAGATGGAAAGTAACCCAGATATTCATCTGACATAGAATCATATACCTTCACTGACTTTGAAACCATATTTTGGTCTCAAAGAAATTAAAAGGAACATCCCAAAATCTCTTAAGTTGCACCAATGCATACCTAGGGGCATCAAGATCAGTCTTTACCATTTTTTTCCCATTCCTGTGGCAACTGACTTCTTTATTATCTGCTAGGAATTTAGGTGTAATACTGTTAACCTGAAAAAAGAACAGAGTCCATCTGCCAAGGCAAAGTTTAAGGTAAAATAACAGGTCTGGGATCTAGACAAGAAATACAAATATGGAAAATTCCTGACCAGCACTTTCCTGGGTTGGATGTCCAGTCTAACTTTGGGTGATCAGACATCACAAAGTGCCTTATTACTGCAATTTAGTTAACTTCAAAAATCTTAGCTTGTGGTTGATTTCTTAGAATCTTTACCGCACTCTGGATGCATCCCTTGTTCAGCTGCCTTCTTGATGATTATTTAGTTGTTACGATTTTTTTAGATTATTTCTATGTAATCTAATTACAAACCCAACAGCCCAAGAATATTCATCCTTCAGTATCTTGTTTCATGTTCTAACAGACAAAATTAGCATGTAGGTATTTATGTATACATGTAATTTTTCTACAGTGTCTCTCAGCATCCAAGATTTGACACCTAGAAGAGGTGATAGTATTGAAAATCATGATAGTATTCTAAGGATTGGTCTTTGCTTTAAAGTGCCTGTCATTTCATCTTTGTGATGTGTTAGATCAGTCCTGAAGGTAGCTGCAGAGGAAGCCTGTAAGAAGGCACAATAGGAATTTACCAGCTTTGGACTTGTTTCTTTTACAATTAATGCCAAGGCTCTTTCTGACATTGATGCTCTTTCTCACCTAAGTTTTTATCAAAATGAAACTCCACTTTAAATAGATAATTCTATTTACTTACCCAGAAGAATAGTTGTAGTAATCAGAACCATGATCCTCTCTTTGCTAGTCAGGAGTAACCTGTAAATTGTTTTATTTTATTCTATTTTATTTTATTTTATTTTATTTTATTTTATTTTATTCTATTTTATTTTATTTTATTTTATTTTATTCTATTTTATTTTATTTTATTTTATTTTCTATTTCCTAGTTCCTCCTCAGGTTCCTTAATTTCCACCTGTGGATTTTTGAGAAAATGTGATATTTAATCACCAAAAAAAAAAATACCATCACAATTTCTGAAAGGAAAACAACACACATTATTCCATGGATGCTGGTGTAGATGGTAATGAAAACCTTCTTTCATTTATGTGTAACATTAATAGTTGAATACCTAGGTCTTTTCTCAGGGGAAGAATTGAATTACAAAATACTGAGGAGGTGTGATTTCATTTCCTTCTTGTATCTGCAGAACATTGTGGGGTCAACAGACTTTATTTTATTTGCTTAGTGAATGATGTAGAAAATATGCTTTCTAAAGAACATGAACACACCAGAAAAACAAAGATCTATACAAACTGAATGAACGCTTTTTTTCAAAATGAAACTCCACTTAGTGTTTTCCTCTTATTTGGTTAAAAATCTGAGTAAGCCATGCCAAAGGTTAGAAACACGAGAAGCAATTAGGCATTTATTAGTCTTTTGCTTTGTTATATATTCTGCAGAATAAAGATGATATCTGCTTTATTTACTACAAATATGCAGACCTCAAACTGCCTTGCTATTATCCAACCTGAATGCACGGAGCTAAATCAGAGGAAGCTGTTAGTGAAAAACAACAGGGAACAAAACCGCTGCAAATACCAGGTCCTTCAAAGAACAGAGATGAGCTCCTATTTATCCTCGAGTGGCACTGCAGAACAGTGGAGACAGATTCAGAATAACCTGTGTCCAAACAAGCTAGTGGCCTGCAGCCTCATTATCCCTGAATTTAGAAACAAAACAAATTCTAAAATCTTACAGATGCTGAGGTTGGCAGAAGTGAGAGGGTTTTAAACACGCTGGCAGACACTAGGAGTTTACACGGCAAAGGCTGCAGCAGTTTGCAGCCAGGCTCACAAATGCAGGGAAGCAAGCAACTGGGTGGACAAAGCTTAGAGACATTGGCCAGGAAATAGTGGGGTGCAGGCTGAGTATGAAACCCATTGTTGTTTTAATCATTTTGCTTTATGCACTGCGGACAGAGAGGGACATAAAAAACCAACATTTTTACTTTACAGAAACTGATTTTGAGACTCTGAAGTCAAGCGTTATTTGGTTTATTGAATTTATTTGCCGTTGTCACGAGTTTTTGTTGCATTATGCAGGAAACAGAACTGGCTGCATGCAATTCCTTTCCTGCTCTCATCAGGCAGTGTTACCTGAAGTTGCACCTATCTGGTTGTGCTCTTGATATAAACAGAAGATATAACCCTCCTTCCCCCCCCACCCTCCCCCCCCCCAAATAACTGCAACTGTGACACTTCCCCATATAATCCTTCAGAGATGGAGTGGTGGAATGCCAGTACCAGATTTTCTCAGGTAGCAAAACCGTCATCACCCCAGTTATGGATGTTTAGCACCTCATCAGGCCTTTGATGAAAGAAAATGCTACAGTTCAACAAAAACCTGGGTGATCCTTGGTTCCTAAAGAGCGCTTTTTCAAAAATCTGCCAGTGTGTTCATAGTAATGTGTTATTATCATGAATATGTTCTAGACTTGGTCCTTTCATATCGAAGGTGAACTCTCAGTGTTAATAGGACTGTTCAAGTGAATTTTGAATCACTTGAAGGCTTTTCATTGCGCTAATCTTTCACTTGCAAGCCAAAACTTTATTCTAGTCATATCCAAAATCAGAAAAACTGAGCTAGCTCACGAATTGCACTCACTATTATTGCATCACAGTAAATATATGCTACTTTTATCTGGAAAAATGTATAGTAGAACACTGCACATGTCATTCCTTGGACTGTTTATACACAGTGTCCTCTGGAGGAATTGAATATATTTTTACACTTAGCCCAGTCATGATTCAATTTCTCACATTCTGAACAGCAGGCACAGATCTATATTTCTTTTCTTTATTTCATTTCTGGCTGATAATTTTATTGTATTTCATTTTGAGATTCATCTCATGAACACAGTATGTGTTTTGCATTTAGCTAGATCTTTATTATTTTTAGATCTTGCCTGATTCACAGTATGCTTAAAAAAATAAAAAAGCCAGTCACCCAGTAGCTTTTGTTCTTGCAACCATTTAAAATAAATTTGTGATCCTTTCCACTCAGTCTTTTTCTTTAAAACCGATAATATTTTCTGCATGAAAAGTTGCTGAGTAGAGAACAATAATATATATTAAAGCCATACATGCATTTTTCTTTTTAATTGGTTTTAATGTATCTGCACACTTTCTTATCACCTTCTTCAAAGATGGGATTGTATGATGAAAAGCTCTGTACAAAAGAACAAATAAAGGGCCCACTCATTCCCTGTGTGACTGCGCATACTGGAAAAGAGATCTCAGCTTGGGCAGTCATGTGAAAAGCTTTCCATCTTCCCTTTTTCAGTCTAAGGTAAAAGTCTTGAATTTTGCTCTCTAAGGTTCTGGGATGAACAGGGGTGAGAAGTCTTTTCTTCATGTTATCTACAAGCTGTCAAGGAAATCACTTTGTCTTCTAACTCGTGAAGACTTCTCGGTCTTGTGTACAACAGAGCCCTCTGAAACACGGGTCTGGTGAGTGCCCTTTGGGAATTCCTAATCTGAAGCATTATCACTGAGTATCCCATCTGTAACATGCCAGCAACGGCCTGGATCCTAGTTTGGGGATATCCCAAGACACACATCGGCAGCAGCCAGAGCAGCCAGATCCATGATCCATGATGAAATTTGCTTCCACAAGGACTGCTGCCAGACTGTCTCTGAATTTTGTCTCAATTTGATGCTCATTCTAATACTCAAAGCTCAAAATATTTACTGTTACAATGGAGGAAAGACAAGATGCACGTTTAGAAATTGTGATGTTTTCTGCTTTTTCTCCAAACTCTAAAGTATTCAGACAATACTTGGGACTGGAATAGAAAGCAAACTAGAAATGGAGCCACAAAGTTCTCTTAGAATCTCATTCTCATGCAGGAAAGCTACATCTCAAACATACTTCACAAGAAAGTAATACTGGTATGAAATGCTTGAAATACTAAAATACAAAGTAATTCAAACATTTTATTTTTATGTCCAGTTGTTTGTTTTGTCACGCAGATTGACATTATAATTTATCCATATATGGGAAGTGTTTTAGTATTTAATATTCTTCAAATGCCTGGCAATGACAAAATTTCTTTTAGGTTAATATATCAATGCAACCACTAGTGAAAGTATGCCTTGGATTTCAAGGTTCTTACCAGTAGCTAAGATTATGATTCAGAGTCATATCCTTTCATACTTATACTGTGGTCAGTCTGATACAACAAAGATAAAAGTAAACAAGCATACAGAAATGCATTTTTAAAAATGCATTATTTTTCCTTATATGTTTATTTGATTCTTCAGTTGTTCCTTGCAATCATCCAAACTGTTAACCACTGCTTTTAATCTGCCAGCGCACAGTACTGTATATATCATTGTGAGGTCTCCTGCACATAGAGGTTTGTAACACGCCTTTGGACACCATCAATTCGAGTGGCTTTTCCTGGGTCTAACACCTGGGACTCTGCACTGGCAAAATTGAAAAGTTTACGCAATATTTTCAGACCAAGAGTATGGGCTTTATAGTTTGTTCAGCCCTTCCTTACTATGTGTTTTCATAATCTTTGAATCCTTTGGCACACAAATACATAGATAAATGCTCTACAGTAATAACGTAAAGAAGCCAGACATAGGGACAAACAGAGATCTGATGCTTAGATTCTTCCTCTGACTATTTTATTTAGCAATATACAGACACAACCTGTACGTCCTGGAGGACCTCATAGGTGGCTTCAAAGAGTCACTTTGTTTTGGCACTGAAAACAATTCCAGCTAACTTGTGGAAAGAGACACTGAGTACATTCTCTAGAGTTTATGATTCTGATTTTTTTCCCTTTTTTGTCTCAAAAAGATAATCTTTCGTCTTTCATATATATAAAAGGACCAAAAAGAGAGTTTGGTGGCAGAGATACTGACAATCGTAGGAGTTTGGTTGTCCAGTGTTGTAAATTGATTTTTTTTTTGTGGAAAATATAACTTTTGATGGAAAAAAAAAGTAGAGCTAAATTTGTAATCCAAGTTGTCACTTGCTATTCAGGCCTTTGTCTTTATCAGCTGTTATCAGTGGCACCACTCCGTAAGAATATCTGTAAGCATTTGAAGATGTAAATAATGTGGTCAGTTGCTTCCAAAACAGAAAGGTTGGTTTTTTTATCTTTCTGTCTCTAAGGTCTATTGAACTCAGGCTGCGTATCTTGGCTGATTATATCTAACATATTATACCTGTTTGCTGGAAGCTTATAGTAATTTTTAACTCCTGCACAGAGAAGCAGATGTTTAAAAAAATGTTTGAACAGCAAGCTGAGCACAGCCACATTACTACATGGCATTCAGCTGTGTAAGGTTACAGAGTTATTGATGTGCTGCAAACTGAGAGCATAGATCGTCTTTCATATAAAATGTGTTTGACTTTATCTGTAACAAAGTAAGTGGAAATCACATACTCTGAACTGCAACTGTGGCATTTTTAATGTTTTGTAAAATTCTTGTTTCTGCAGTATCAGGGCATCCCTTTGAATTTTCTATCAGATGTCAAGGGAATTTCAAATGAAAGAAAACCTTGAGTGAAAGACAGTTCTAGGACAGACTTGTGTTATAGAATATGCCAACTGTACTTTATTTGACTTCTTAATGTTAGTGCAAGACCTCAGTAGAAAAATTTAAAGACCATGTTATGGGGAAAATACTAGAAATATGAGTAAATATTATAACTGAGAAAGAGGGGAAGTTCTCCTAGAGAGGGAAAACCAGTAGCTCTCAGATCCTCAATCTCCTAGTGAATGAGCTCTGTTCAAAATTCTTCTGGAATCACTGTGGTACTAGGATTAGTTTCTTTATTAGTGCAGTGTCAGTGCACTTTGCTAGACATGCAATGTCTAGCAAAAGAGGGACCTGTCATTTTGTGAGAGCGTGAACAGCGAACAGGAGGAATGGTGTGTTTCCTGGGAATAACCAGAGGAAAATCTTGATCTGATACAGCCTCAGTAAAATGTAGTGAACATTGAGCATTTTGGAGCAGACTGCTTACTTAAGTGGGTCTTTTGGGGTCTTTCTTTGCATTTCATTTACCTTAAAAAGTATTTAGGTTTGGGATTTTCCACTAATTTTTTTTTTTAACACAATTGTCAGCGTTTTACATCAGTATCTAATCTGGATTACGCCTTCTAGGCAGTGTTGGAGCATAAATGCTAAATAGAAATGACACAGAAATCATATCTTTCTCAAATACTATCTATAATATAATTTAGTATATGTAGATGGACCATCATATCTCTGGGCAGTTTTATCGCTTTCTGCTTTGATTGATATTTGCCATTGATACAAAAGACATGGTTTACATATCTGAAATGTGGCATGGACATGTGAATTTTGAGCATGAATTGCCCATATCAAATTATAATAAGAGTCTTAGCCTAGCCTACGTCGCATCTTCGAGTATATTGTCCTAGGCCAGTAATTGCAGTCTTTTATACAAGACCTATTTTAGGATACTGTTTTTACATAATGCATATTTTTATCTTGACTTTGAAAGATCAGATCCTGTTTGTCATGTAAATTCTGCCTTGTGAATGCTTCAGTGACTTAAAGGAACATCTCAGCTTCCAAGAATTTGGAGCAGCAGTATTTTTCCTGTGATTGCCACATATATGCAGTTTTCTTCCAAATTCTTCTGACTGAAATAAAGGTGATGGGGGGATGTACAAGAAGACGTTTTGGCAAATTTAAGACAAAGTCCATTCACAAATGAAACAACTAAAATAGGTTGTATTTAGTTCTACTTGGAGTCAAAATAATTTTTTTTAAAAATCAAGTGTTTATGATATGCAGGCTGAGTGCTCAGTTCCAACACAAAAGTTAGTGGAGGCCCTCTTCCTTTCTCTTGTTCTGCTCAGTCTTCCACCTGGGTAAACTTCAACACAAGAAGCTTAACTGAGGTATCCTATGTTGAGCCCCTGGTACCGGTCTCCCCGTCCAGGATCCCTTTGGCTTTTAGGAATCTTGATTTAGTCCTATTGGGATCAGCCAGGTCTATGAGCTGCAAGCAGTATTAAAAAACCCAAACAAGTGATATTTAAAACAGTTGCTTTAAAATCAAGCGAATTGAATATCTAAAATCATGCCACAAAGAAATTGTTCAAGGGAGAGGAATTCTTTTCAGTTTTGCCAGTTTTTACCAACTGCAAATCTAAGTGAGGATATTTTCTTTTTTTACTGGTAGCCGTGCTGAGTATAATAGATATTTTTTATGTCTTCCAGTAATCTACTCTGTTTTCCTTTCGCTCTGCATACAGTATCTGCTTGGAATAAAAAGATGTGACAATTGCAGTAGCCTTGGTGTTCCTAAGTTCAGCAGCTGTCTTGAGATCTATACCCACTGCTTATTTTTAAACATGCAAAACTACTGGGAGGAGAGCAGAGGAAAATGAAGAATTCAAAGTGATTACCAGAGTATGTTATAAATAATATGTAGAACAGTGGTATGTAAATGTACCATGGTTATGTAGTTATAATACATTGCCACAAAAACTTTTTATTTAATTACAGACCATGGAAAATTAGTCTCCAAAACCAGGCAGAATTTTATACAAAGTTAAATAATGCTTTAATGTTTCATAAAGGGAGCAACTACATCCTCACTTCTTGTTGTGAAGGCAAACTTAAGGTTAATAAAGGACATTAGAGTAACAGGATTATTAGGGTAACAAAAGGATTACTAGAGTAACAAAATTTTTCCACTGGTGAACAAAGCAATGAGTCTGGACAAAACTCATGTCATTTCTTCTGCATTTCCAGGATTTAGGATCTATGTCTCAGTTTTAGGAAGAGTGCCCAGTTCCACAAGTAAATTAGTACCTGTCTCAAAACCCTATAGGATTACATCCATTTATGTTTCAGTCTGGCACAAAGACAGTAAAGTCTTTGCAAGGATCATCCAGCAGCAACTGTACTATTGAAAGTGATCTGCTGAAGTGTTAAAAAATTTCAAGATTTCAACAATTTGACCATGGCATTTAAATGATACGGGCTGAACTCTTCACACATCCTAAATTATGTGGTGAGGTAACTCAGAAAACATATTCTGTATAAAAAGAAGATTTCTCTGATATCACCTATGTAAAGTAAAACAATGTGAAAGACACCTATACTAATGCCAGAATGAAAGTATAATAGTTTTTACCTCATGAAATATAACTCAACAAGCATGTGGTTCTTATTTAATACAAGCCTCTTAGTTCTCTTCTAGTTTAGGAAAAGTGATTTGAAATATGAGTGATACTACTTATAAAGTCTTGGGTTCATCTATGAATTCATTGTTTGAGTTACTATTTATGTTATTTTTCATTGCAAAACAGTCAGAGTGGATTAAGTTTTTCAGAAGATGAAATCCACATGTTGGTAAATGAGGCTGTTACATTTTCTACTTCTTCAGAGTTAATTACTGGTCAGTTCCTATGGCAGAATTAAAATTAATAATGAAGCTGACAAACTGGTGCCTCAGCTACTATCAGTAAATTTGAAATATAAGCTGCATTTTATATTAGTCTGTGGGAGTAGGCATTGTCCTGAGAACTTTTTATATTATTAGTATCACTCAATAATTTATTTTGATGGCAAATAATATTTTATTTTTTTCTCTCTCTCTCTTTTTTTGCTCTCTTTTAGGACATGAAGACTCCTGAATACTCAAACAGAAAGCTTGTCTGTGTATGAAAGAGAGGAATACTTTTCACTAGCACGTTTAAGTATAGGCTTAAACCCAGCAGTCAAATCAGTGCTCTACCGCACTTTGAATTCGAAAAACCATGTAGGATATGCTAGTACGATGTCACTACGGCTTTTTTGAAGACTTTCTTCCATTTTATCTTTGCCAGTTATAAGTTATTTCAAACTGGAGTTGATTGTCTGCAGCTCCTGAGGCACACCAGCTGCCATGCTGCAGTGCAGCTTTGACCTCTGTGTTCTGGATGACTCCAACAGAATTGTTCAAGTCATTTGACATTAAAATAATGTTCAGTGACTCTGTCATTTTCAACCAATTTCCTGAATAATTTCAAATCTATTAATATACAGGAAACTGCTGCTTGACAAAGGTTGGATTCTGCGAATGCAGGAGCACCCGTTAATTTTTAACTTCCCTTATTATCTGAAATGAAACCTGATATGACAGACTCATTTTCAATCCCAGATAGTGAGGAAGATGGAAGCAATGCACACAACTGACATCCTTGTCTGAAATATTGCAGTGATATTTTATTTTCCTTGTAGCCCAATATTTTACATAAAAAAAAAAAAAGAAAGCTAAGCTGAAAATATAATGCTACTGCACCAGGCTTAGGAGACGTTGCTCCAAAAACTTACGGGAATTCAGGGGAGGAAATTTGAGTTTAAATAGGAATTTTGCCTTTACACTTGTAGCTTATTAACTGAGCCTGTTTATTACAGTTACAAAAAACCCAGCAACATTTTCTTTCTTTATCAGGCTCCTTGGCTGGAATGAAAACAGAACAGCTAGCTGATCTATAATAGGCACAATCTAGATCTTGTTACTGCTTCTTTCAATGTTACCTCCATTTTTATGTTCATGGTTTTACTTAATGTCAATAATAAATAACAAAAAGAGCCAACGTATAGCCTGACACTTAAAGATGCTGAGCTCCCTTAAAAATTATGCCCAATGCATTTTTAACTTACCTGTTACATTTTAGACAGCTAACAATTCCAGCTGTGAAGTGTACACCCAACTATTTTTTCATGGCCCCTTAGAGTATATGCACTAAAGGGTGTCTGTGCCAAGCTACTTAAAGCTTGGTGAAAAAATCATTGCTCTGCTGAAGTGACTGACTACATATTGTGAGCCTGTAAAAGCTGAATCATTAAAGAGTTTATTTTCAGCAGAAAGAAAAAGGAATGATGTTGTCAGATTGAAAGATATGACATATTGTTTTACTTTGATGAATATTGAAGATTGTCTCTTAAAGAAAAATTGAAGACCACAGATCTTCACATGTCAAAAAATAGATAAGCCCAAGGGGAAAAGGGAAAGGGAACCACTAGCTAAAAATTGAACTGTTGAAATGTGATGATGATTGTAGTCATTGTACTGCTGTCAATTAGATTAGCAAGTAGCTCTGGAAATGGTATTGGATGACAAAGTAATGGAAAACTTATTTTGACTGCAACCAATTGGCTTACAGCAAATTAGCTAATGAGTGACTTGAGTTTTCAACTCAAAGGTGAATTTCTCAAACTCTCAGTCTTCTGGATAAATACCTAGAATAAGTCGGATCATTATCTTCTCACAATCGATATCTCTGGAACACAGAATACAAACAGCTCTGAATATTCCTTTCTAGCAATTCCCAGCACTCACAGAGGAGCACATAGAAAGGCAGCAGGCCTCTCCAGGCAGGAGATCAGCTTTAGCATTTGGTGTAGGGAGAAGAACAACTGTAGAACAGGACAAATTTAGGGTAAAGAAATTTGGGTCTAAGTCCCTAGTTCAATGAACACAAGCCTGGAACCACTTGAAAAGAATATGGCCATGTGCAAGGAAGTGAGAAATTTGCTTTGTGGCCTTCAAAGCATGGCCCATCTCTTTCTTTACTCTCTGTATGTGCTGGGTGCAGTTCAGCTTCTGGAAGGAGCTAGACATCATGTTTCTGTTCAGTCTTAACAGTCTGATGCATTATTTTTAATCTGGAAAAAAAAAAAGATAATTTCCACTTAACACTGCTAAACAGAATCTGGTAGTTCATCAGTATAGGTAGTTAATGTTAGGTACGCAAGAAGCGGGAAAACGTGCCAGAGATATAGAAAAGCTATTAAAGCGTAACTTAATTCCTCATCTCTAGTCAGAGTGGAGACAATCTAAATAAAGTTTTGACATTATTCTCTGACTTCAAACAAGACAGTGCTCCTAGGTATATTCTTAATCTAGTCACAACATGACAGATAGGAAGATCCATTAGCTCAGTTCTTTATTTGGAGTTAAATGATGTAAACAAGTCTGAAATTTAAACATAGGCTTTTCATATGCATACCAAAGCTGTTTTTCAAGTAATATAAGTTAAATCGATACACCTTTTCATACAGGAAAACCTTACTTTGCAATTTAAGGCGTTGAATGGCTGAATTTCTGTGTGTTTGTCTCACACAGAGTAGGAAAGGAAAGCAGTAATAATAGCCATGAGTCAAAGCTGTGGTAGCAGGTTTCAAACCGTAACATCTGTATATGTTCACTAAAATATGGCTCTAATAATTGCAAGATCGTTCTGTCCAGTATTTATTACAGTGATGATGTACTGATGACACAGAACAATTTTATAAAACCCAGACTCTTTAATCCATTTTTTTTTCCTCTTTGGATGGTGGCCAGACTTCAGATGCACTGCACTGCTGACAAATGTGTGAAGAATGCAGAATGCCTTTTCTGTCAGTAGCTTTGCAGCAGGATTGTCTAATTCTTACTGTAGATAAAAAAACCCCTTTGCATGAATTTGCAGCCATGCTGGAGACAGGAGACCTGACATGCTTTCCTATAGCTTGCATGAGACTAATTCAGTCAGGTGTAAAGAGTTTTCATTTCATTCGTCTCATTTTTGGGGACTCCACTTATTCTCCAAAAATGCAATTCTTGATATTTTACTAAACATGAAGATGGAGAACCAGAAGAATTTGTTTAGAACATAAACCCATTTCAGCTGTGAATTCTCAACTTATTTTTGACTCTTCTGGTTTTTATGGACTTTCGGTAATCACTTTTCCTACCTCTTATTAGGATACACTATCCTAAAGTACCTCATAATCCTCAGCAGGAAAGAATTAGGTGCACTAAAATCACTAGCAGTCTGGCTGAGCAGCTTTTCAAATTGTCAATGTCATCTGGGACTGAGGAGTGTCTTTTTATTCCATATGATTCTGAACAACACTTAAGACACCAGTGTTCAGCACCTAGCAGAAAAGTCCTATAAAATGTAAAGACTAATAATATGTAATTATATATATATATAATAAATATATAATAACCATATATCTAGAGAACAGCAATATTGTGATCATCTGTAACAAAAATATAGGAATTTTGATTAGACACAAAGAATATCTATAGTTATGTCTTGATTATCTGTACAAATAAAAAAGGTGGTAGAAATCACTTTTGGTGTAAAAAGGCTGATGAAGGAAACAGTCTTCTTTTCAATCTTTTATGAAATTAAAAACATTGCATTACTTCTGGCAACTGAAAAGGTCCTTCACAGGAGAACAGTAGTCACTCTTCAAAAACAAGTTAAGGAGAACATTGCCCTTTATTCTACATGAAATGACTTGTATAAAAATTACTTTTTACTGATGAATTCAGACAAGTTAATACTAAACATATACAATTCTTGAAAAATATTAACCTGTTAACAATAGGGCAATAAAACATATACCCTAACATATGATCCAATCCAATTCCAACTGAAAGGATTAGAAAAGCTACCACTTACTCAGAAAACATTCACTCAAGCCATTAGGGAGGCAGGCTTTTGAAGTTCAAGTGTTCGTTATGAGAATGAAATTTTCAAACCATTTCTAAATTAAAAAAAAAAAATTAAAAAAACCCCAGCAGTTAAGTGAACAGCAGAAAACCTGCAGCAAAGGCTGGTAATCTGAGGGCAATTTTTTTAATCGCATTTTACCGCAGCAGATAACAGAATTGATGAAACACAGCCTATCATATAATTATCTCATATTACTGATATGGTTGAAACAGAACAATAACTATATACTTCTGCCACTTCTCTGTCCAAACACTGTCTCTAAAATCCTGTGGACTTCTAACATAACACAGACTACTTACCTTTAGCCAGCCAGGCTGTAGCAACTCTGGAGCTTCTCAAACAGAGTAGTTTATCTACCCAGCCACTAATGATGACATATATATGATTAGAGGAAGACAGGCTGCTTCCACTGCTTGGTAGTGCTTCTGGTCCAAATTGCACAAATACTTCTGGATGGCATGAATTCCTTCTCAGAGAGGAAAAGTGAGTTATTTGGTCTATTTCCTGGAAACGATCATCAGCTTAAAATAGAACCAGAAACTTTCTTGAAGTGTCCAGAGCATTAATGTCAGGATCTCTTCAAATATTTCTTTTTAACACAGAATTTCAGTTCTATGAGGTTATTACCCAGCAGCTAGATCATGAAAAACACGTATTTGTGCAAAAACTGCAAAGTCAGTGGTGAAATTACTTGTTTAATACATTATTAATTATAGTAATGATCTATACAATAACTAGCCAATATAATAAATTATAAAACTATTCATTAAAATTTTTCATACAGTGGGAGATTTTCAGCAACCTGCAATAGTATTTTCCTGAACCAATTACAGTTCCTCATTCTGCAAGGAGTGTGGAAGAGGAAAACTGCATCACAGAGAGAGGAAAAATATTCAGTTGTTCTGGATTTATACCAAGCTAAAATTTTTCAAAAGCCAGGATATTGATGGTCTTAATAAGAACTTGTCTAATAGCCCCCCTTTGTAGGAACTCTGAGTATGTATAGCGTGCAATCAAATAAATTGGATAATCACTTTCTCTTAATGGTCTTGTAGTGATTGTAGTGACTGAAGATTCAGATGCTTACAGATATTCTATGTGTTTGGTTTGTAGTGTAAAAACAGTAGGCGAACTCTGCATTACTTCAGACTGTTCCAAGGGTGAAAACATGACATAGGCTTGGCATACTTTCTAGATTTAACCTGACCTATAGCAGTTTTTCATCATTTAGATAGTGAAAGGATAGGGGAAGTGGGGGGAGAGTGCCACTACATTACTTCAGAAAAATGGTTACGAATAAATCTTTGTGATACAATTTACTCAGTTCTTTTGTCCGCGCATTCCATTTGTGTGCTCAGCACTTCAAACTGATTATTCCCCAAATCAAGCTAATAGGCCAATTAGCTGAAAGTAAAGGTAAATTAGACATTGTAAATACAGCATAATTAGATTTACTGACAATTAATGAACTGCTGCAGATACAACACATCCACAAAGGAATATCAGAAAGAGGAGTAAAAAAACTGATCTAAAAGTATAATTTGTTAAACATTTTTATGCTAGAAAATATTTATTTTATTCCTCTCTCTTTTGATTGCTATCAGCATTGCTATATTAGTATCAATAACAATCAGTATATTACTAAGTAGAAAATTATTGTCTTTTCTAAAACAGGGAGTATAGGCAGCCTGGCTGAGCAGCAGACCTTTATCACTGATAACTTCAGTATTGTACTCTGTTGACACATTAGATCTATCCAGGAGTTAACAGTCATTGTGAAGGTCAAAGTGGAAAATAAGGATTGCCAACAGCAGGAATTTCAAGATGTGGCTAAGGATCTTTGGATGTTTGCTGCAAATAAACATTGAAAGTCTTGAAGGCAAAGTCATAGATGACAAAAATGGTTAGAGATTTTAATTCCTTCCTTTCATCCCTTTTCTCTCTCCACCCTCATTCCTCTCAGCTTTTAGCAATAGAGACATCAAACATCCTGGTTCTACCTCTACTGCCTTTGAAACATTGAATGCTTGCTAGATATAGAACTTGGATTACATCTGAGATGGAATTCAATAAATGTAGGGATCTTATTGCCATTTTAGATGCCCTTGTGCCATTTGAATTGGATCATCAGTGGCAGGTATAAGCTATACAAGAAAACTCATGGTGCCTAAAATGGGACCAAATCCTCTTTTCAGGCAATTGAATCAAACCTCTCATATCACTTCATGCATCTATGAATATGAGCTGGAATCCAGTTTGAAGTTAAGGTGAGACTAAAATTTTACTTCTAGAGTCAGGATTCTAGGTGAGCGTCAGATGCCTTTTCTCCCTTTCCAGTCACTGAGCTTGGCTTAGCTGCCAATATGTCAGCTCCTTGTGCCATGACAGGCACTCTGAGGTGTGAGTCCTGGCCTCCATCTGCTGCTTCAGAAGGTGTGTATCTCATCCAGGTCCTGCTGCATATATTTGTCAGTCCTGTGCAGTTGTATAAAGCTGTACAGAATGCCACAGACATTTCAAATGATAGCAAGCAGGTACATGGACAGCTGAGCTGGGCATTAGCTGGCCTTTTCACATACAGGGGTAGTCAGATCACCTGATTTGAACTGAATCCCACTGTCAGAACGTGTATGAAATAAGCCTGTTCTTCCTAAAGTCAGCAAGAAAACGAGGCCCTTCCAGAAAAGGGTCCATGAAAATTTCACTTCAGAGCATCAGCATTACTTCTCACTTTGTGGAGGACCCAGCTCTGAAGCAGCCTGCAGCTCCTGCACTGGAGCTGACAGCCCAGGTGGGTGTCTCAGGTGACTCGTGGGTCTAGACATGTCTGCATGGTCAGCTGAGTCATGGAATGCCCCAATCTAAATGAGCCAGCAGCAGGAGACACACATGTAAGCAGTGGCTGAGTCTGGGAGAAGGTCCAAAGCTCATGGGAATCTATAGGTTCACCTTGCCCCACAGACAAGGTGCTTCCTCAGCTGATCGGTGATTTCAGCCATGGATAGTAGAAAGGGTGTTATGAAGCAAAATTTTTTGATATTTTGCAGCCTCCTCTGTGAGGCTGCCCTGAGCCATTGTCCAGTCAGCAATAGTCAGCTCTTGCCTGCTTAGCCTGTCTGGGACTTTGGGAGGACATTTAATTCATTCTAAATTTTGAGCAGTCAGAGCAGATCCTGTGCTGAAATGTAATTCCAGTAGGAATTAAAAGCTTCGGTGTTAATATTAAGTCAAAAGGTTGACTTTAGCAGGTCAACATTACCCATCAATTGTCATAGGTATTCAGTGTTTGGCAAATTTTATAAAGATACTTAGTGACCTAAAATATTTGAGTGGATTTTGATTAATTTTAATCCCACAAAACCACTTTAAAATTTTACCATATGCCATCCAAAATGAAGTCTTCAACTTAAGTGACAGGACATAACTATACATTTTCCACTAAAGGATGTTCTTTGTGGATAAATACATTAAAGATTGGGAAGTTAGCCATATTGTATATTTTTCAGTTATTGTAGTTATTGACTGAATGCAAATGCATTTCCTTGAGAAACTCATCAGAGTACACATTCAATCTTCATAGTGTTTAAATGGGGAAAAAAAAAGACAAGAAAGGAACCCTAGTATTCCACTAGTCTAATATTACTGCAGCAAAACTGTTTCTTGCTCATTTTAGTATCATCCACCTGCTCAAGAGATAATATATTTCCTGGTAATTTCAGAAATTCTCATTAACTGTCATGGTGCTATTTCAAAATATAGATTACAATGTTTGCATAGCTAAGCCTCATAATTATATTCTCTTAATGTAAAGCACTCACGTTAGGTATATTGTAGGAGACAGAAGCAAATTCTAAAATTAACACTATGTCAGTGTAAAGGCCCCTTTCCCTAAAGACAAACTCCTATCTATATTTAGTATTATCTGGAGATATCTGCAAATGTCATATATGACCTTCTGTTTTTACTTGACCACTTCAAGCTACATACAAGGTAAACATTAAGCTAGACTTTTCCACTTTTATGAATCCAAACCATTTCCTGCCCAAAGCCCACCTTGAAGTCTCTGCAAATATTTCCCTGCCTGGCTGTGCAAAGAGCTTTACCTGACTGCAGTTTAATAAATTTTTACTCACCTCTTTCAAAACATAAAGGTCATTAGTGTGCTCTTTCTTCGTTTCCCTCCTGAGATAAAAATTATTCTGAGGACAAATTTAAACCAGAAACCAAAAGAATAATATGACTTAGGGTTCTAATATTTAGCTAAGGCTATTAAATATTTTTTGTTCCACCCATCCCAGTATTTTAGATATAGAGTGAATTCTGTCCAGCGGCTGGTGAGCTCTGATGTCACTGTCTAAAACCAAGAGGAGTTTTAGGACCACAGGAAAATTCTATATGGAAGGGATCTCAGGAGGCCTTGTGGTTCAATATTCTCAGGGTAGGGTAAGCTGTGACATTTTCCCCCCCAGTGAGGACCTTCTGTTCCAAACCATAGCTGACCAGTTCAACAAGGGCTCAGCCTTCTGAAGATCCAAGCCGCATAAATTCCTTTTGAAATGAGCTGGTAGTAAAGAACTTCTACCAGCCCCCACAGATTTCAATAGAGAATTAAAGGTACTCAGCTGCTTACAGGCTCAACCGAGATAAAAGAATAAAGCATAGCATCTGTAGGGGGGAAGTTTCTTACAAGGGAATTTTTTTTTTTTTGTACACTCACCAATTAAAGAGCTCTCCCCTGGGCTACCAGAAGCACTGAAAATCTTGTGAGCCTGCGTCCTTCCAGCAAATGAAGAAATACATAGGGGGCTTGCTCCAGAAAGCCAAATCAATTTCAGACTTAGTGACCCACGAGCCTTGTTGAATTCAGTGTGAGAACAAACACTTGTTTCAAGGAAATAAACAGCACAATTGAAACTCCAAGCTTTAAATCATTAAAAACAAAAAAAAGCTTGCTCTCAGCATAGTTGTTATTATTTTTTGGTTCTTTAAAATCATAACATAAGAGTTTAGAAGATGATAACATAAGGGCCTGGACTCTGCTGTGCCCCTGTGAGCTGTGCAGTTTTGAAGAATCTACACAACTCTTCATCTAATCATCAGCTAGAGTTACCCAGTGCCTTCTTTTGATTTCACTGGAACTGATGCTAGCAGAAGATGATTATACCGGCAAAGACCAGGTACCTCAACAGTGAGACGCTGAACAGAATACTCTCTGAAGAGTCACCTTCATTTTATAATGTAAAAAGGACCTGGTTTTGTAGCCTTTAACAAATTTTACTAGAAAATAAAGCAGTTGTAATAAATGCTACTCCTAGAATAAATATATAAAATCCCATTGAAAATTCCCTTCCTTAGAATAAAAAAATATGTTCCCTTATGCCTTCCAGAATTGAATAAAATATTCATTGATGTTGAAAGGGTAGAAGTGAAAATCTCATCACTTGTGTTTGCTCTTTTTCCTTAACTCTTACTTCTCATACTCTTTTCTCAAATATAAAGAACATTTATACTGATTCTTTTATTTAATTTGAGCTTTAAAAAATGAATTTACTTGCCATTCATAAGAAATATATTATCCAAATTCCTACTGTTTTCACTCTGTATCCATACAGTTATAATGTCTTTATACAGTTTTCAAATGAAAGACCCCAGGATAGCTTTGTAAAAAAGCAGTGGAGAACAGTTCACAGAATATTCTGAGTTGAAAGGGACACACAAGGATCATCGGTTCCATCTCTTACTTGAATGGCCTATAACTAAGCTATGACTGTGGAAAGATGTGATATGATTTGATCATGACAGCATGATGTAATAGAATTGTATGGACCTCTACAAAAGCAAAATTAAATTGATTTTACCAATAGTGGACTAGGAAGAAATCAATACCTCTGCCTGAAAAGTTAGCAAGAAGACATCTGAAGACAAGCAGAGTGGCCCTTCATCTCTAATCTGACATCTAATGTACTCAGTAATTCCTCCTAAATGAATTTTTTGGCCCCAGATTTGATCTCTCCTCCCTTGAAATACAGTTCCTGTATCTAGAAATTTTGGTTGAGCAGACAACTAACACAAGTACCATGAGCTGGGTCTTTTTATGATCTCTTACAAGACCTGATCTCAGAATTAGGTCTGTGTGGGTAAATCCTTTCTATGTAGCCCGGCTGGCCTAATTCATCACACACAGTTGTGACCAAGAAGAATGCTAGAGTCTGGATCAGATTTGTAAGGGGTTTGGTGAGATAGAACATATAATTTCTTCTAGAAAGCATTCCTTTCCCTAACTAGACTGGCCTTGAATTTATGTACTTGTTTTAAAAGTTAGCATTCTTACACTACTGCTCTAATTTTAAGTCCATGTTATATTTTAATATGCAATAGTATTGAAATGGGAGGGGGAAATATATGTGTTAAAAGGCTCCAGAACACCTGTGATACTTTGTGTGGGGCAATCCAGAAGAAGTAGTTCAGAAAAAGAGAAGCAAACAATCAAAATCCACATGAAATCTGGTTTTTACCTACAAAAAATTTTTTTAAAGGCCAAGAGGAGATCTAATTTTTAGGAATAAAATGTCAAGACGGACATCATCAAATCCCAATGGATGTGACCAACAAAACAACAACTACATCTCCACCAACTAACAAAAGCTTTCTTTCTTAAGCATCGTGGGTTTTTAGAGACTGCAGGTTCCAAATGACAGTCTGATTGCCGGTCCTCTCTGTCAAGTGACCTGGAAGAAGAATGATTTCAAATAGGGCCCTGAGCAACGACAAGCCTTTGAACAAATCAGACAGGAGATAGTTCAGCTCAGGTGAATCCCTGCTGAAGAGGCCCCAGTGTATGATAAATTAGCAGAAAGTGAGAAGCAATATGCCTTGTTTACTGATAGTTTCCTACTGCCATGTTGTAGGAAAGCCTCGGAGGTAGAAGTCATCTGTATGGAGTCCTCTATGACAAGTCTGGAAACTGCTGAAGAAGAAGGGAAATCAAATCAGTTTTCAGAGGTGAAAGCTATTCACCTGGCTTTAGGCATTGCTAAAGGAGGAAGATGGCCAATACTTTATCTATATACCGACCTCAAGGAGTAGATGTAACATATGGATAGGCTCGTGATTGAGGGGTGGACTCGATGTGAATGTGATCCATGTGCTGCAATCTTCAAGGCAGTCAGTTAAAGCCTATGTGGCGTGAAGGACAGTGGCTGAAATATAAATATGGGGAGGCCTGGAGGATTGACTCTATCACACTCCCACAAACCTGCCAAGTCATGGAGCCTGTCTCTGCCATTTTGGATTCGAGGATCTCAGTCCAGCTCCCCTTCAATTGTACTATCAAGGGTATGACAGTAAAAATCACCCGGATTAATGAAAAATTAATTTTGATGAAACCACACAATCTCAGAGGTGATGGAATCAGATTTGACTTCAGCACACAACAATCCAACACCACACACCATTTTTCCTACTCTGAAAGACTGTTATGACTGATGGTGTCCAAAATCATGGACAAATAACTCCACAGACATTTTATAGGGATTTGCCTGTAGACTAAGAGAATGCTGTCTGTGTATATATATCAGAAGACAGGAAAGGTGATGGTGGTTAAGTGGGATGTATTAGAAACTGTGGGACCTGGGCATGACTTAAATGCTGTAGAATAACAGGTGAATACTCTTCTAATTTTGACTGGGATAGAGTTATTTTTCTTACTTGTAGCTGATACGATGTGGTGTGTCTAGATTATGAGAATAATGTTGATAATACACTGATTTTTCAGTGGTTGCTGAGTAGTACATACCTTAAGTCAACCCCACTGCGATATCCCATGCTCTGCCACATGAGGACATGCAAAAAAACTAGGAGGGGGAACGGTAAGGACAGCTGATTCAAACGATTCTAAGGGATATTCCATACCATAAAACATCATGTTCAGTATGTGAACTGGAGGTAATAGAGAGGAAGGGTCCAATCCCTGCTTGGTGACAGGCTGGGCATCAGTCAGCCTGTGATGGGCAATTGCATTTTGCATCACTTATTTTTCTTGGATCTTGTTCTTCTCTCTCTTCTTGTTATCTCCTTAACCATTGTTACAAATATATCTCACTTTATTTCAATTATTAAACTGTTCTTACCTCGATCCACGTTTTACCTTTCTCCAGTTCTCTTCCCCATACCGCTGGGGTGGGGTGTGGAGGGAGTGAGCAAGTGGGTGTGTGGTGCTTAGCTGCTGTCTGGCATTAAGCCATGACAGAGGAAACCCTGTAAAAAAGAGTGCTTGCAGACAACATGGGAAAAGAAAATTAAGCATTTCAAATAGCATTTAGAAAAAATAAGTTCTTAAATTTTGTTGACATGGTAATCACAATAATATATTACTACTATCACGATTTCATAGAATCAAGAAAGTGCTCTTCAAGCATAGTATAGAAATAAAATAATTGGAATGTGATTGAGTTTTGTTCTGCACACTAACAGCACAACCACACTTCTTTCTGGTGTTCTTGAATGTGGATCTGTTTTCATTTGATTGTTGAGGTTGTCTAGTTTACTCTGAATGAGGCTGATTTCCTGGTTACCTGGTATATCTAAAATATATGTTGGGAAAACACACTTCAGGAGAACTACTATGTGATAATTTATAGCTTAATATCTGATGCTTTTCCCATTTTATAGGATCTTTGTAACTTTAAATGCTGTGTAAAGGGGAAATAATTTCTAATGTTATTTTACATCAAAAAGATTAATTTTAAGTACGTAGAGCTACAAGTTATTCTTCTAAGAGCAGGTATTGCAGAAGATAAAAGTTTACATAAATTCATAAAAACACTCGAAAGCTTTAACAAGATTTAGCCTACAACAGCACTGGTAGCAGCTATACAACCCAGTTATAGCCCCATGGAATTGCCCGTGACATTCTAAGGTTGGTTTACCTATCTTTAAAATTCTCTATAAATGTTCATATTGCACTGCCACTTTTTGGTGACCTTTCTACCACTTTGCCTGGTGCCTGCTGATGACCTTTCCCCTCTTGTTAATGAAATAGCCTGTTGGTCTCAAATTTTATCTATTTACAAATTTATCAAATGTATTTAACTTGTCAGAGACATCAGGAAATATTTACTACCTTATATTAGAAGTGAAAAAATGTCTTAATATTCCAAGCAAATCTCAATTTTGCAGCTTCTGTGTTTCCATATATCTTCAAAGCCACCTTTTTTTTTCTGTGAGCTCTCTGTAGACATTTATAGCATTCTTATTAATGTGTCATCAGAGCACTAGTTGCATGAGAATATGTCTCTTGTGATACACTGAAACACTTAAAAGAGTGTTGTCTTAGGCTCTAGAAAGCTGGGAAATATTTCTGCTTATTCCTAGTTTAAATTAATGTGTAAATAAATGGATATTTTATATTTTTATTCACTAGGAAAAAATTATGACTGAGATTCCTGTATTTTAATAAAAATATTATGGTTAAGAAAATGGTCCCTCCTTTTTCAATGTGAATCCTTCACAATCTACTTTTACTTCCTCAGTCTGCATAAACAAGAGGTGAACAGTGGGCAATACTCCTCAAGTGTTGGTCAAAAGCAGAAATGTTGCTCAACTTGATATCTGTCCTACTAAAGGAGCAGTAACAACCCTCTTAAAACAAGGATAGAAACTCTGAATGTGTTACTCATATCAAACAATTAGTTGTTCACTCTGTGAAATCAGCAGCTCCTAACACTACCCTGAAACATCTCATGGTTCAAGAATACACAGCTGGATTCTATGATTTATGAAAGATGCATCATTAGAATGGAAAATGCAAGAAATGCAAGCAACATGGATAACAGAGGTTGAAATTCCATCTTCCCATTAAGGTACCCTTTATAAGGAGTATCTCTGGAGGTCACTGAAGGACGAAAAAATTCTACAAACCTCAGACATGTTTATAGATTGAAGCAGGAAAGGATTTTATTAATCTTATCATTCCAAATGAATTCTTCATTTTTATTTGAATATGCCGTAATTCCCAGACACAACCTTTTTAACAGGAGAGGTCTTTCCGTATCTCCTAACATCTAGTTAGTTGCCAATGGTTTGACTTCAGTTCCCAACCTGTGCCGGTACTTGGGTTTATTCCTCCGCAGGTGCAGGACTCTGCATTTGCCCTTGCTGAACCTCATTAGGTTTCTCTCAGCCCAACTCTCCCGCCTGTCAAGGCCCCACTGCATGGCAGCAGAGCTGTCAGGTGTATCAGCCACTCCCCCAGCTTGTATCATCAGCAAACTTGCCTAGGGTCCATTCTATCCCTTCATCCAGGCCACTGATAAACAAGTTGAATAAGACTGGGCTCAACATGGTTCCCTGGGGAACATCACTGACTACAGGCCTCCATCTGGATTCTGCTCCTCTGACCACGACCTTCTGAGCTCTGCCATTCAACCAGTTCTTGATCTACCTCACTGTCCTTTCACGTGACCCATATTTCCTGAGGTTAACTACAAGGATATTGTGGGACAGTGTCAAAAGCCCTGCTGAAGTCAAGGTACACAACATCTTCTGCATCTGCTTGTTGACACATCCTGCCGTGCTATCATAGAAGGCTATCAGATTGATCAAGCATGATTTGGTGTATCTATGCTGACAATTCTTGATGATCTTTTCTACTACATGCTTGTGATGACCTCCAGAATGACTCGTTCCATCACATTTTCAGGGATGCAGGTCAGGCTGACTGGCCAGCATTTTCCTGGGTCCTCCTTCTCGCCCTATCAAACCAGTCTTTGTTAAGCTGAGCTTTGTAAGCAATGATGCCTAAAGCAACGGAAGAGTTTACAGCTTTTAAATCATATTAGATGAAAAGTGAAAAGTGCCAAGATAGTACTTTATTAGAAGTGTGCGGAGCAATTTTTTTATTAGAAGTGTACAGAGGTAATACTTTATCAGAAGTAAATAAGTGTTGTAGTGAACAGTCAAAACTGCAGGAACAACATGCAACTAAGGATAACTAATGGCTACATTAAGATATGTGCTTTGTGCAACTCAGGTGTGTGAGTGCAGCATAGGAAGGCATATCAGCCATTTTCAGTCTGGTTAGCATGTATGTGAAATACAGCCCTGCCATGGGTCACAGATTTAGTGCAAGATAGCAAGAAGTATGCTGATGCAAGTTCTCTGAACCCATCTTGAAAGTGGTTTCATCACTTTCCAACATGCTTACCTGTAGAGTTAATGTGGCTGTTCTCTTCTGGTGTTAGTCATGCCTACAGCTACAGTCAAGATACGTTCTTATGATCAGCCTTATGCATTACTGCAATAGAACCTCACAATTTCATGACAGACATACCTTAATGCTTCCAGTCAGCACTCTCAGTGAGACTGTCTGACATGCCAAGAGGCTGGGTAGAAACTCGCTGCCTCAGGTGTTGCACTGAACTTGATTTCTTCGGGCATCCACCTCTTTTTCTGCAGCTCCATGTGTCTACATACAGTTAGCAATTCCTAATGGTGGGATATGATCTCTTCTCACAAGGGCAGACAGTCTCGTTAATGTATTTTATTTGTACCATCTGGCTTTGTAGCTTTATCTGAGAAACATATGGGCAACTTCAGAACAAGTGAAAAGAAAACATTATGTGCAACAGGCTGTGGAAACAATCTGCCACTCTTACCTGGCAGATCCCTTCCACAAGTAAATGTCATTCAGGAGTGTAGCTGTCAAGTCAAATGGTGTCCCATGCAGCCTCAGGTGCCAGGCACTGAGCGTATGAGGATGTCAGGAAATGTGGTGCGCAGGTGGGCTGTGCAGCCACTCCAGGATGAACTGCTAGAGCAGTTTCTCTGTCCTGAGAGGGCACTGAAATGCCGAATTGTCTTTGCTCTGGAGAGAATAACGGGTGGGGGAAAACTGTGCGCTACTAGCAAAGTTCAGCTTCTTCATAAATCCTTCTGAACTGGTGCAGAAATGTTATCCAGACTTGTTCCCTGAAGACTATCTGTTATTAAACTATGGGTAAAACATTAAGTTTTTCAGCTATAGGTAAACAATTGGCAAAGTTATGAACTCAGTTTCCAAAAATCTCTGTAAATGACATTAGCAGGTGTGCAGGATGAAACTCTCATCTTGGTTCTCATCTCTCAGAAAGCTTGAAAGGCGAAAGAAGTCTTCCAGATTCATACATATGTGTTTGTTTACATATACATGCGCTTCTTAAATTTGTATAAATGTACAAATAATTGCACAGACAGATGAGGGAACAAGGGTGAAAATAGTCCTTTGCTCTTTTGTTGGAAAAAGACTGTGGCTGAAGGTGAAAAAGTTTTGTAGACCTTCCCTTTTTAACTAAGATTTGGCAGGGGCTGCCCTAGGGGCAGTAGTGGTGAAGCTGGGTAGTGCTGACCTCTTTTCTTCCTTTCCTGGGACGAGAAGACACTTGGAATCCCTTTGCTTTGACTCCAGGGCACTGCATGAGAAGTACTGTTAATTCTTTATCCTCGTCTCAGGGACAGCAGCAGCGCCTGAATTTCTTGCACTTCCTCATGAGCCTCTGGCATCTTGACATTTATTCAGAGTTTGGTTGACCTCTGCTGCCTTTATGTATCTTTAAAGTTCATTCCTGTGCAACTGTCAATACATCTATTTTCTAGCTTTGAAATAAGAAGCTTTAGGGTGACTAAAAGGACGCTTATAACAGTTCAGTCAAGTGTGGTGGTGATTTTAAAGACCTTGCTGTTTTCGGTTGACTTTTTACTAACGTTGCATCTATTTTCATCTACATATTTGGAAAATACATTGCATTTTCTAAGCGCTTTACCTTATGTTTCGTGAAGCAAGCTATAAGGTAGAAATAGAGGTAGTTTTGGGATCAAAATTTGTACCAAAAAATTTTCCTGGGGCAAACTTTTGTTTACCCTTCAGTCCTTTATAATCATAGAATCAGTTTTTCCTGGAATAGTTGAGGTGGCGTTATCATAAAGCAGAAAGTAGATTTTGAGTTGAATAAAATATTTTTAATATGATACTAAAAGAGAAGTAAGAAGTGCAGACTACATAAAATGTACCAGTAATCGATCACTGAGATTGAATTTAAGTTCTAGAAGAGCTCCCAAGTAAATAAGGGGATACAATGGGTCAGTTTAATTCTCTGCTGAAAAGAGACATAGCTGTTATCTAATTTTTTTTACATTATATGTGACATTCTCATCTGGACAGAGCTGCAGGAGTTGTTGCACCAGCTCTATCTCTGTTTGCCCATTATACATCAGTGCAATAGCATGGCAAGCCTAATGCAAACGTTTCAGGGTGTCTTTTCCAGTTTAGGACCACAAAAACCCCACTGTGCTTTACCTTTATAAGTCCCATGCAAGAAGTCTGTTGGCAACCTCAGGTGGGGAGCAGTAAGCTCAGCTCTTCTAACTCAAAACAAGACGCATTCTGTCCCCTAGTCTATGGCATGAGATACATGTAGGCTGCACAGATAGCATGAAAAGAAATTTAAAAGGACACATTTATTGAATAAAATGTCAATTTTATCCTCAGAAACCCCTGCCTTTCAAAGCTGTGCTTACAAAGTGAAGCACCATTGTTTCCCATCTCCTTGGGTGATTTTTATTGTCAGGGAAGTCAAAGGACCAAGTGTAGCCTATTTGATAATCTAAAAATATTTTTTTTGCCAATCTGGAAACATATCTCTGTTGTGGGCAGTTGTGCTCTGCAGCAGCAGGAGATGGCTAAGGTGTGCCTCATAGGAAACTGTGATAATCAAACCTGGAGATATTGGATTCACAGGTTTCATTGCTTACTAAGGAGAGTCACAGTCTTCACTCTGAAATTAAAAATATTTGCTATTCCCAATGACATGTGCCAGCTGGTTGCTGCAAGCCCTGGGGACTGAGCAGATGTCTCAGGAGGTTCAGCTCACCAGGACCATGCCAGGCAGCTCCTCCTTTCAGCAAGGCACACTTCAGGGATATTTCCCATTGTTTGAGGCTGTGCAGACTACCAGTGCCTGGTCTATCAGCTGACAACATTCTTCTTTTTTAAACTGGAGTATCTCTACTGACATTCTCATACAAATATTTGGTTAGGTGTTTGGGTTTTCTGCCTCATATGGATGCTCACATTATTTCATGCATTTCATGCCTTCTGCTTTCTATCAAACTGCATCCTTTTGTATCACAGACAATTTCTTTTGGTCTTTCCTCTTTCTCCCTGGTATTAAATCTGATTTTTTCCTTCTAATTTTTTGTTTATATTCACAATTCGCCCCATCCTTTTTTATATTTCCATTCTCCTCTTTTGCTGTTTATACGCCTGCATTCTTGCAATTCGCTTTGCTCCCTTCTCTTTCCTGCTTCCTTTAATTTCTGTCATTTCTCTTGGAGAAATGGAGGCTCGAGGGTGATCTTATCACTGTCTACTCCCAAGTAAAAAGTGATATCATGAGATGAAATAACTTCAAGTTGCATATGAGGAGGTATAGATCGGATATTAGGGGAAAATTTTTTCACTGGAAGAGTTGTCAAGCATCGGAACAGGCTTCCCAGTGAGGTATTTGAGTCCATATCCCTGGAGGTTTTTAAAAAAGGTGCAGATGCGGTGCCTAGGGACATGGTATAGTGAGTAGGGACATAGTTTAGACTTGACAGTGCTGGGTTAATGGTTGGACTCGATGATCTTAGTGGTCTTTTCCAACCTAAATGATTCCATTATTAATAATTTCTTGTGTCTTTCTTCTCAATCAGATTGTTAGCACTACATTGTGGTGTTGGATTAATCTATTTTTCAGTGACATTTCCAGGCTGAGAATTTAAATAAAACTAATTCATCTACTATGAATATAAATCTGTGATAGGAAGTCTTTTGCACGAAATCCTGAAGAAACCCAGTCTTCAAATCCAACTTCTTTAGTTGAAGGCAAACACTGAATTTACAATTAATCCCCTCCCACTCATACATCCCAATTCATTAAACACCTTTCCTCGGCTATAAGGTCACCACAATAGTTTTGTCCCTGAACTTCACAGTCCTGAGTCTAGAACTATTGCTTATTGGATTTTTTTTCCTACTCTTGAAGAATTGTCTAGTTTGTGAGCAATATCTCTTTTTTTTTGCTAATTGAAGAAAGATATTGTTTTACATCATATGGTAGTTGCATAATCTCTCAATCAGGATCAAACAAACCAGAAAACTAAAGAGTTCCTTAAGTTTGTTGAAAAGTTACTCACTGTTGAAAGCCCTTTACCAAATGAAGGAGCTAGAATGCTAATTTTCCAACAAATACATTTTTCTTTCTCTTGAAAGGAAACAAAACAGTAGCAACAGTCAGGTAGACATCAAGTTTAATACTGGTTTTCAGTTCTCTGATGTCAATGATTTAAACAGGACATTGCATTTCTGTAGTTTTAGTGGGATCTCTAAAGGACTTAGGAAATAGATGGTGGTCAAAAAAGCTGCATAATACAGCCTAAGCTCATGTGAATGACAAAGCTGGATGTCTGTGTCCTTTCAGAAACCCCCAAAGTCCTCATCTGACAGGAGGGAGATTAGCTGTCACCTTTAAATCATCGAAGCCTGAGATCAAGCAAGGCTCCTAATCTTAACAGCTCTTTTCCTGCATATCTTGGTGTAGCCGTCAAGGTCAGAACCTGCAGCTACAGTGCTTGTTCCTAATGCGGCGAAGGAAGTCGCAAATGGATGGGCAGTGCAGGCTGGGCAATGGAGAGACAAATCTGAGTCTTGCAGACAAGGGAACACAAATCCTCAGATATTCTATGTATTTTGCACGTGGAAAACAGAGTTAAAACCTCATCCAAACACTGAGTAACAAATCAAAGCTTTTTTTTTCCTTCTATCAACATTTTTTAACACTTTGCCCTACAGCAGTTTATACCTACTTATGTTAGAGGAGGATTTTCTCTTATCTTATTCACTGTTAGTACATTGTGTTTTATTATAAACTACACAGCACAATGAGGGACAGCTACAATTAAATTATTATCTTTATTACCAACGTCTGTTTGGCACAGTGTGGATTGCTTTCTGATAGCTCAGGTTCATGCAAATGTCTTCTAGACACCTCTAGCCCTCACTCTGAGCAAGGGCTGTCGATGCCTCAGCCAGTTCCCAGGAAGGCCCAGAGCAGCTGAGGGAAGGAAAAGGACTAATGTGTCATTATATTAAGCTGAAACAGCTCTTCAAGACTTAATATTTATTGGCAAACTGTATTTCCAGTTTTGAAGTCACCCACATTGAAGATGAAGGACTGGGCCAGGCTTTTTACATCTAAGTGGTGGGTTTGAAGTAGAATAACTGTTCAAAATAAAATAAAAGCAAATTTCCTGCTGCAGGGGACAAGCCTGGCATGGATTTACTGTAACTCTTCTGTTGAATGAATATTGAACTGAACATTCTTTAGATTCCTGTAGCCACAGATCATAGTAGTCCCTATAGTACAGCAATTTCAAAACTTTTTTGGTCAAGGTAAAAACTTTTGAGTACACATTCTGCACGCATCTACATTTATTTATTTACAAATTATGTGCATGCACAGCATACTATATACAATTCACATTCTAAATTGTACCAAAGAACAGAAATTTTAAAAACTAGGAGATAAAGACAAAATAAATGCTATTTTCAATTTTTAAATATTCTACCTTTCTTATTAATGACACAAAAAATATTTTCTTTTTGCACCCCAAAGGATTACCCTGCACACCCCCTGGGTTTTATGCACCTCAATACACTTTTGGAGACCACTGTGTTATCGATGTGCCATAGTGGACTGAGCACCTTCTCAGTAGCAGTGGTAACAGTAGCAGTAACACAGTGTAGTCTGTCCACAGACCAGACACTTGATTTTAACATCACATTCACATGAATTTTTCAGTTTTTCAAATCTAATTAATCTTCTGCTTTGAGTCGTCTGGAATATATGTGGCTGGTTTGAGTTAAAAACACTGTTATTATGGTATTAGGAAGTGATGAAGACTTGACCATAACTGTCTGCCCACTTCCTTTTGAACAGAATTTCAGAAATTAAATAAGCGAGTGTTTGTTATTTCTTTAATTGTTTGGAAATGACTGTTTCTTAAAAAGTACTGGAGGATAGCTGATGTATCTCCAGTATTGGCTTCAGTACCTGAATCAACAGCGTAATCTAAAACACTGTTGCATTTAGACCTGAATTAATGATATATTCTTTGTCTAGGAGCCTAGCACAAACATTACCATTATATCAAATTAATGAAGTTACTAAATTAATCCGAATTCTGAAAATATTTTAAAATTTTCTTTGAACTTCCAACTTTAAATATTTATGTAAATCCTGTAAAGCATGGCTGCTTTTTTGGTTGTTTTTATGAAGGTCAAATATTTGAACACCACAGGTCGGGCAGTAGCAGACTATAGGAGGGCAACCACCTCCAGAACTGTTCTTCCCCAAAACAGGACTCTGAGGGTGACCTGGGCTGGACTGAATCACTGCTGTAAAGAACAGACTTCAGCCCTCTGATCCGCTGTCTGTGGCACACACATCATTGTACCAGCAATCTTCCACAAAAACTCTAATCTCAGAACTTTGTTTTTCCAGAAAAAAAGACCTTTAACATTAATACCAAATAATTACCATTGCAACCAATAAATTTTTAAAGTCTAATCTTTTAAACTGATTTTTCTGTTTTCTATCCCTCAGAAAATCATATGTGGTGCTCACCACTTTTCTCACTGTAATAGCTGAATCTCCATCTCCATACACCTTGCCAAGTTGTAATGGTCTGGAAAGTGTCACAGCTGCCCCTAGGTATTAGTAGGGAATTGCTGAATCCTGACATGTGGGAAAACATGGATACCATTGAAGTTAGTTGAAAATCCCTTTCCCTGTTCGAACCAAGTAACACGTAAACCACATAAATCACTGACATGTAACTGCTCTGATTATGCCACATTTCTGCCACTGTTGGTTTTTCCTCCCACAGTTTAAAACTATTAAAGTAACCATACATTATCAACACTGCCCCTCACTTAAAGCTAGAAGCTGTTACCTTGCCAAATTAAGGAAACCTCTTAGTGATTCCGTGGATGGGATGAACACTTATTCGTTACTCTCTTGATTTTTGTCAGTGAAAATATATCCGTGCTTCTCTAGAGCCTCTTCAACAGCAAAGAGCCTGATCCTGTTCATATTTAGGTAAAAAAGTTCCCACAGAGTTAATCGGAAATGGAGAGTAGACCATGGTCAAAAGTACTGTAGTGTAGAGACATCACAGCAGCACCTAGCTGGCAAGGAGATTAGCAAGCACATCTGTTCTGAACCATTAAAATGATATAAAGAAATTGCCTTTAAACCACCTGCAGGACAGTAATTTCATACAATCATTACAGAGTCATTAAAAGTTAATGTAGAAAAAACACCACTGTGGGAAATGCAATCTTCTTCTGTGTTCACTAGATACTCTAAAAATGTGAGCAGAGAACAGTCTGAAAACTTTTGTGTCAGATGATTATTCCTTGTCTCTAGAATATACTGTCTCAAATATTTCCTTTGCCACAGATTAGACTCCTTTCTACATTGTCAAACCATACTGAGAATTTCCATGTTGGACATAGCATGCACGTGGCAGCAGGATTGGGAATCATTCTGAGAAGATATTCTTGAATTCTGAAAGTGGTATAGGGATCTGAATTTCAGTTTTTGAAGTCCTTTTATTCAAAATAGAAACACCAGGATTGGTATAAGTAATATGGACATAAAGAAAGATGTGCTAGAATTGAGGAGGGGACATAGTTATTCATGATAGGATCAAAGTAAGACTGGAGAGAAAAAAGCAATGGAGGGTGAAAAAAGGAACCTAATGTTTTAGATCAAAATAAGAGACACAATAAATGACGTAACAGAGAACATAGTGATTAAATACTGGAATATTTTCTTATAATCCTTTGCTACATAGGTAACACAAATGTGAAGGAACTATGAAGAGGGTCATGGAAAGAAGAAATATTGCTTACAAATGCATTCATCTGCTCTGAGGGACAGAAAGTTCTTGATGACAGACCGGGCTGGAAGACATATCTGGAAAGCACTACCTGTTGACTTTGTTAAGATTTTGACGTTGCTCCCCACAATAGTCTTGTAGACAAACTGTAGAAATACAAGTTCAGACAAAAACATTGGGATCAGAAAAGACCCACGCACGTGAGGAAGGCAGTATCTGGTGTAGAATCACCAGTGTGCCCCCATTAATTGCAAAGCTATGTTGTGTGGAGTATTTTCCTTAATGAATGAAAGAAGAGAATAGAAAATCTTACTAATTGCAAATAGGATTAGAGGCAAAGGGGCCACATGCACTGTGGAAGGAAAAAAAAAGGAATGAAAAATGAACTTGGCAGATTGGAGGAAAGGTTTGAAATCAAAAGTATGCAATTTAAGTGGCTCTGGATGTGGTAATGATTTAATTTAAAAAGCACATTATATTGAGATGTGTAAGGGAGTAAATTCTAACTGTAAAAACATACAGTATGAAAAATGTGTGAAATAGCCTTTTAAATCTACCAAAATCCACATGGGTTATTTTTTCTTTACTTCAAGAAAGATAAATCAGGGGTGTAATCTCAAAAAAAAAAAAAAAAGTCCTCAGAAATGTTGAAAATACAATTGACACAGAAAAACAAGGAGACCTGGTACAGAGAAAACAACTGGAGTGACATACTTACTAGCCATGAAACACAATCTACAACATTTAAATGCTGATTTTGAAAAATTTAAATGCAATAAAATGTTCCTCACATCTACTGGGGAGGGTCCAAAAAGAATACCTCAATTGCAGCAAACAATGGTGAGGCTGACTATTAGGGAAACAATCTATTAGGATAGTGGAGTACCAGCAGCTGCTCTGCAGAGAAGTTCTGAAATTCCCATCACTGGAATTTTTAAGACATTGTTTTGTCAAATATCAGTCAGAGAAATACCGATGCGATTGACTCCTCGTTTAGTCAGAATCATGGCTGATGTCTCAAGACCCGCCCTCTACCATCCTTCGGCTTGGCAACTGCCTGGAGTTTTGAAATAAAGTCATTTGTCCAATCCATAACTAACTTCGGAGGAACACAATTTTGCCATGGCTGCTGAAGAGAAGGGTGGTACTGGAATGGAAGGAGGAGTGGAAGGAGAGTTGGAAACGGCCGATACTGGTCTGGGAAGAGAGTGCCAGATATTCAAAAAGATCATTTAAAAATGTGTGGTTTAAAATATGTCAGTAAAAGGTAAAGCTACAAATGCAATAAAATAATCAAAGGAAATAGACACTTCTGTAGCAAAAATATGGTCTTATGTCATTTAAATACACAAGCAAAAAGCCAATCAAGTATTCTGTGAAGCCACTGAGGGATATACAGAAAGTGGGAAGTAAGTTAATGACGTTAGTATTGCTCTGAGCCTGAATAAATTCTCTGCTTTCGTCTTCATGAAATAAGCCAAAGGTCAGATTCTGAGGATTGGGATATTTTCCCAAGTGGGAGGGAAGGGAATGGAAGCGTTGAAAGACTTTATGAGTACATCAAAGCAGAGAGGCAATTAGAGCTGATAAAAGTTCACATAGAAGCAGATAGAGATAAATTGCATCCCAGATTTTTTTTTAACCCAGCAAGTTGTAGAAAGATGTAGATGTTTCCAGCTCATAAGCTCTAAGAAAGCATAATATGTATATAGGATTCAAGAGAACAGAGATTCAAAAGCCAAATCGGGGCAGCCATGACACTGAAATTTATTTATTTGATGATTCATATTTTTGTTTATTTATTGTCTCAGCGACACATAAGGGAAAAACTCTATAATGAGACTCAGTGAAGTGAGTTATACATTGACAAAGGAATAAGATAGCAGTAAGCATTGATTGGAAATCATCACTGTGGTGTTTTCAAAGTAATTTGCACTTTGCAGTCTCAGGTGTTTGCTACTATTGAAGTTGTTTTCTTCATATCTCACACTTCAATCAAACATACCTGAGTTATTTGCTGTAGAATTATGGCAGAAGATAATTCACTGATATTCTATTATGATGATCTCAAATGTAATTTGTTCATATCATTTTAGCTGACTTGAATGAATGAGTTAAATAACATTTGCTGTCTTCTTCAGCCTACTTTAGCTTTGCTCAGTTGGACCATTCTGTACAGAATATTACTGTGTTCTTTATAAACCAAAACCAGGGAGAACAGTTAAGAGGAGAGAGTCAAAAAGAAGAGTGTGGTTTCCCAGATAACATGAGTTATGTACTGCCCAGTGCATTCAGTAGAGGGGACTACTCTGATTTAGAGAAAGAAACTGTGGCAAACCTACACATCTACTGATGTCTTTATTGCTAACATGCACAGACTCCGTGTTGTGCCCTTCTTTTTAAGTGAGGGGCTTCCTGTATAGCTCACAAACATGTATTCTATTTTCAGCATTATTCATAATCTTTTTGTCTTTCTGCTCCCTCCTCTATGGCACCCCATAACCTGCTGGAAACAACTTTGCAGAAGAAAGTTGTACAGTGGTTTTCTTTGATCAATAAAAAGCCGATGTACATCAGATGTTTAGATCCAGTTATATGTTTGACCACAAAATATTAGTACAAAAATAATCATTAGAAGATTTCTGTTACTAACTGGTCTTCTAAATATGTTAAACAAGCAAACAAACAAAGAAAAGAACATTGGTATCTCAATTAAAAGTCTGCCTTGTAATGCAGAGGCACTTAGTTCAAGTTTAGTAATAAACAGCAAGCTGAAAAAATCTGCACAGGAGATGTCTTTTCCACAAAATAGTTACAGTACACCAAAAATTGTGTACAATTTGCTGCCACAAATTGCTTCAGACAATCCTTGCACTTGCAAAAATGGTTCTGGTTAGAACTGATTGGATTCAGTCAGCTCTTGTGTTTTCAGAAGTGCTAGTAAATATTCCTAATTGAGGAAAAAAAATTACTTTTGAAACATTCTCTTTTCAGGAGATAAAACATTTAAATTTTAAAAAGGACTTTTTAAAAGCATTATACAAATATGATCTATGTGAATATGAAAAATACATGTTAAAATGAGCTTTAAAATACTGAAATGCTGTGTAGCATTTGTGTGTGGTTTACTGGAGAAAAAAATCTCATTTAAAATGCAACATTTAAACGAGCCAAAAAATATTTTGTTCAGAATTCCGTTCAGAAATGGTATAAATGTGTCTTATAGTTTTCAAAAGACATCCTGCTAGACTTTTAATCACTTCTAGTTGCAGGCATTTGAACCCAGTTTTCAATAGAAAGTGTAGTTTTGAACAGAAAACATAAGCAACAATAAATACAAGGAACAAATACAAGGTTTTACAAGGAAATTGAAGTATATGAAACCTAGCGTAGAGGAATTAATTTTTAATTCTGAATATCAAATACAATTCCTATATTAATCCATTAGGCTTTGATTAGATGACTTTACAGCCCTTTCCACCCAGAGAGTTTAACAATTTCAGGGTTTTTCTGTGGCAGCTGCAAGTCATCTTTAGGCATGGAAAGTGACCCATGTTCCCTTAATCTACATTGAGCATATGAGCACTAAGTGAGGTATTCTTATGGATTAATCGCTAAATTAAGTCTTTTAGTAAGCAATGTAGTTTTATAGTAAGTGCAGTGCCTTGCTTTTCAAGTCCTGCTGCGGGCTCTGAGGAACAGGCATTTTATGGATTATTTTGTCTTCCAGCTGAAGGAGTGGGGCTGGGTCACAGGACGTGTTTCTGGTGTGTTGACACCAGGCACTGCTCTGTGGGACCTGTCCACCTGTAACTCAAGTTTAGGCAGTGAGGATTTGGAGGGGGACATTATTCATCTTTGACATATTTGATATGCAAAACGCTGGTACCCAGGAATTACAGCAATGAATTTAGGACTGAGGGTATAGGATTTAATTTCTGGCTTTGTGGAGGTATCAAATATGTTGCTTATATTCTCTACAGCACAGTTTCTCCTCCTCTGTCAGATGATTTCAATGATTCTAGCCCTGCTTCCCAGGAGTGTTCTTGATGAGCTTTAATTAATATCTTTAAAGTGTTCTGAGCTCCTTACCTATGCACTGTAATATCAATATGAAATATTATTAGATTTCAGAAACAATGACTATTCCAAAGGTTAATAATAACAAGATTAATAGTGTATTGAATTTTATGTCATTTGTTAGCAGCTTACACGTCAAATATTATGGTTTATGCTTGTACCTGCCTAGAGGAAAACAGTTTTTGATTGAAGACTTTTTTCCTCTCTATTTTTATGTATCGTGTCTAAACCAGTTCTGGTAAAAATTCTCTGTTCCTTTCAGAGATTGCAGTAGTCATCAGAGATTTTCTTCTTAATAAATAACATCACTAAAGTAGTGACCAAAAAAAACTCCTGCTCCCACACAGGAAAAGTGAATTTCATGCTCGTCACAAAACCTCATGTCAATTAAGGCCTTCTTACTACTTACTCAGGCAAGTTTACTCAGTACAGTTCTCACTGTTTTCAGATTTAAAATGGAATTGTGTGGCTTCCCTCAAATTCTCAGTTTGACACTAATTCACATCCAGTTTGGCCAAAAATCTTTGTCATCTGACAGCCATCCAGTGCAGTGCTGAAGGTGTTTTGATTGCCATGGTCTTGGACTTCTGGTTTCAGAGAATTGCTTGTCACGCTTGTGCTAAATCCTCCCTCGCAGTACTCTCTCAGATGTTACAAGGGGTCACAGAAAGAACAGCGGCCTTGTCGTGCCTTGAATAAAAAGGGAGGCACACTCTTGGGTAGCTACTGAAAGTCTTCTGCTTCTGCTGTTGCTCTTTGATTGAAAAAACAAGGCTTTTAACAACATTACATGGAATTGGATGTCCAAAAATTGCTGGTAGTGAGTGCCAATGCTCCCTGTACACAGTGGGACTCTCAACAGAGCATCTGCAAACCCTGCGTGTGCTGACCAAGGCAGTTCCTAATCTAGGCCATTCTGATTCAGCAGGATATCTCAAGGGCTAGGTTTCTGAACACTATCAGGATTGATTCTCTTTATATTTTTTATATTCCAGGATATAGATGCCAGTACAATTCCTTTTCATAAAAAGCTCGGTACCTTTATTCAAAACCCATGAAATAAATACAAAGTTTTTGTAATAGTACTGAGAATCCATGCTTCTCCCAGCCTCATTCATTTTTGCTGTTTTTCTGGCATCATGAAGGGGGTTTTTTGCCCATTTACAATGAGGTATTTTCAACAGAAGGGCTCAAGAACATTCCTCTCTGGCCTGCATACACTTCCTGGATGCATACATCCCTTTGGTTAACACAATTTACTAGAAAGCTGAGCTTGAATCTGCTCTGGCAGTAGCTGACATTTGTAGAGTGTTGCCAAAGGGGGAATGTTACCATTCCTTGGGGATGTAGGATAAATAATGGGATGCTGAGGCGTAGGTGAGTTCAGAGACCAGCCCCAGTCCAACACATGCGGATGCAACAGGCAGCAGCAGCTCGGCTCTGTGGGTATTTATGAGACACGAGCATCAAATCTGCTGCAACTTGAGGGGCTTCTGCGTTCTTCCAGTATCTGAATTTTAGACATGAGGGAAAGTAACAGTTTGAATTGCTTTGAGTGTCATTACGTTTCTTCAGGGTCAGGCAAGAGGGAATATGGCTCTTTTCTATCTCTCTCTCTCTCTCTCTCCCTTTTTTTTTTTGAATGACTACCTCCTTGTGTACACTTTTTTACTCAGGTATCAATGAAGTTTTTAGACTTAAGTCTAAATTTAAAAACTACTGAATAATACAGTGAGCTCCCTATTTGCCAGCACTGCTTCAGTTTCATCCAGTCTTAAATGCCTTACAAATAGACTTTTGAATACTTAAATAAGATTTGATGACTCTTTATTAATTTTACTTTTGCTTCCTCTATTATATAAATAATTTTGTGTAATACATAATTATTATACATTATATATGTACGTAATAATTCTTGCTGTTGGCAATTCTAAACTTACAATATTTTACCAATACTATATCTCTTACTTATTTTTCCCTCTTACAATGAAAAACATAATACACCATTTATTTTAGCTTGTTTTCAGCCAAAGCATTCATTTCACATCAGACTTTCAGTGCCTATTGATAATTTCATTGCTTGTTTTTAATTAATATTATATGTCATTCAGCATATGACACTCAAAGTAAATGTTAAACCTCTGGCAGAAAAAAATCCAATTGGCACTTTATGTGCCACAGTAAAATGGCAGGCAACAGTTGGCGTTGTTCGGCAAAAAGAGTGCTCTCCTGGGAAAATGGAGCATGATGACCACCTCTCCTGACCCTTGAAACCACTTAAGAGTCACAGGGCTTATGACACTGACCTCAGAGAGCTAGAAAGCAAGCAGGTCCAACATGTTTGTGGGGACAGCAGCATTGCTGCACCACTGCTTCATCCTTGGGATAAACCAGGGTACAGGACTCAGATTCTCATTGTTCAGGATCTGCAGTTGAGTTATGAGAAATACTTTGGCCTCTCCTGAAACAGATACCAGTCTTTTTAATAGGAAACTATCTTTTATGGAGAATCAAGCGGTATTATTACCTATCATTGTTATCTGATGTATAATTGAGCATTATAAACTCAACTCAGTGATTATTATTACTGTTACGACCTGTCATTTTCTCAGGTTGTACAGTTAACGGTGAGGTGCATCTATCCTGAAGGTGTAAGAAGGAACAAGGATTTATTGTATGGTTAACCCAGGCTGCCTTTTTGTCTTTGTCACTCGACCACACTTCTCTGCTTTATGGAACATATACATGTATCTGTAGAAAATAATGAAAGTACACCCTGCCAAGCACACTCACCAGGATTTGTAGGTTGTTGAGATTCTGTGCTGAGAATAGAATATTACAAATGCTGTAGACATTCCACCCTGGCAGGGTCCATGAAAGCTGCCTTGTCCCCATCGCTGCCACTGCCTTGGTGATGAGCATGTCTCCTTGAAACGTGTGATCATTCCAAGAACCAGTTTACATCAAGCCCCCTAATCTTTTGTAGTGTCACCAGTCACCACAAACAATAGGGTTTGATTGAGATTTCTTCTTTTTTGAAAGAATCAAATTGCAGTTTTGTCTCCCATGAAATAAGGCTCACTGGTTTGTGATTAAGATATATTATATATCATCATTTGTTTCCTTGTTTGTATGCCTATATTTGTATGATGTGCTCAGCCAACATTGTGATAAATAGATTTCTTTCAAGAAAAATCTCTTATGCTTTGAGGTCATATCTCCTTACATTGTTTTTTGGCAACTGGAATTAACAATACCTCTTCCGTAAAGTTTAATATTAAGATTCACTTCCATACTGCTAGTGATGGGCAGGTAACACCTGTTTAGAAGGAAATCTTATTTCCATGCAAATAATTTTTCTAGCTTTTCTGTGCAAGTACAGCTCATGACAGAGAAGATACTAAAGGATGTACACTTGCAAAATGGAGGTCTAACGGTGTGAAATAGGATTTCAGTAGGCTGAGGGTTTTTTGTTTTGTTACAACTCACCATTGACACTGACCAAAATATTTTTGCATATCTTACAATTAATGTAAGATGGCACAGTAACCCATTGGCAGGGTCCTGCTGGGGTATAGACACCACCCATTCTCAAACAATTCATCATTTTACAAATAACCAAGAGAACGACTGTGTGATACCTTTTCTTCTAGGATAAAATAGGCAGGGGAGTTGAATAAGATGATCTTTAAAGGTCTCTTTGAACACAAACCATTCTATAATTCTGTGATTCTATGAATGGAAGGTTATTTTTGTACAAAGGAAATAAACATCTTTATATTAAAACACAAATACTCCACCCACTCAAATAATACACAAAATAATACACAAAAAACCTGTATCAAATATAAATTCCAGAAGGGATATATACACCTAACTTTATCTCAATTCTAATGAAAGTGAGGGAGAAGAAATATATTTCCTTTTCCCAGTTGAAACTGACACAGATTTCCCATATCAAATTAAATATCAGAGTTCAGCTATCAATAGTGCTACTCCTATTTGTTCTTTGACTTTTTAATATACATCCCACTTACAGTGTAAACACCACCAACATGCTGAATGTACAAAAGCAATTAGTTACGAATTACATAATCATGGTTTTTATCATGATTATTCCAAATCATGGCACAGACATTGAAAAGGTAAAAAGTGTCATGGTTCCTTCCCCAGCTGACTACGTATTAAAAACCTGAATCCCATTTTATGTACACAACTCCATTTTATATTTGTGATACCAGAAAGACATAAATCATGATCATTATTTCAGATATATATATTAGGGTTGTATCCCTTCAAATTGGACTCTTTTCACTGTATTATGTTGCCTTGCACTGGAAAGAAAAAGAAACCCAAAACCCAAAACAACAGAAAAAAAACCCACAACCAAACAGCATAAGACTGAAATTTTCCATCAGGTCCTTGATACTTGTAATTTTAAAATCAAGACTAGTAAAAACTTATTTCAAGCTTTAGGAGAGATGGATTAGATCAAAAATCCTGAAGCTGTGGAAAATATACCAAGGATCTAACCCATTACTTCTGGTCATGATGCGCATAAAGAATAAATTTGAAATTTGCCTATGGTATGCTTAGCTTGATGGAGTACAACCACTGTTTCACACAGGTATAATTTCTGTAAAGCCAGTGCTGTTAAACAAGCATAAAACTGCAGCACCAAAGTTTTAATTGCAATGATGTATTGAGACAAGGAGGGAGAAAAAGGTAGAATGAGTGCTAGAAAGCCTCCTGCGGCAAAGCAACTGTTGGAAAGAAAACTAATCAGACACGGTTGGAAACAGTTGGCTTTGATAGACTGTAAACAGTAAAAGTCATGATTTCTCTCCAAGTCATCTGACACCTTCATTACTGCAATTACTTATTTAATGCCCCTCACATCAAGAAGCAAACACAGCTTTATTAGCTCATGCAAGCTTATTTTTTAATCTGTATTCTTCACCAGTACTTACCAATTAACACTGTGCATCAACAACCTGCATTTGTAGCAGCTGCTGACCTAAAAACGTATTCAGATAGTAGAACAGTATTCAGAAGTGTCATACTCCTTCTAGGAACATGACCAAGTGAAGTCAATATTATAAAATATGTTTTGAATTACATCTTATTGATACCCGAAAGGGAAATGTTAATCTGTAGATTTACCATAGCTGTCCAGCTTGAGAAACATTAAACATTGCATTTCACTCTGTATGTTCTCGGTCCTCCTTTACAGATGTTCAACCAAGAAAATATCACCAGTTTCGCCCACAAACATCTTTCAAAATATTTAATTTTAAATCTCGACTTCTCATGCTACATTGGTTAACTCATCTGCAGAATCTTGGTATCAGGGCTGTTGCAACCAAAACAGACTGGGGAAGTAAAAGAAGCCAGGTCTGTGAGGAGAGACAATGCCCTTTAATAGATCAACTGTTACACTTTCAATGGAAAAGCATCCAGGGTCAAGCTTTTTTTAAAGTAAGAACCAGAAATAGCTAAGAAACTTTTGGGATTTGTAATCTCATTTTGTAAAAATACAAAATTCCTGGATGCTGGCCACAGAGATTTGACAATTTTCAAAGACATCACTTCCACAGAGTTTTTATAACAGCTGTAGTGAGGCTTTATTTAGCCAAATGTCTGTAATACATTTTTATCTCCCTGTTTCCAGTGTTGAGCCAGATGTCAAGTGGAAGGCTTGCAGTGATTTTTTTCTGTTGTTAGATTGATTTAAATTTTTTCTGTCTTTCTAGTGTGCTGGTGCAGGTAAGAATACATTTGTAATACATACAAAATACCAGTGAAATCTGAATAAGTGGCTACAGTTAGCAAGAAGGGCTGATGCATTCAATTATCGAAGGAAATATCATCTGCGTATTTTAGTATCATCAAATATTTTGACCTTTTAAATAAAGACTTTCATTGAAAATACTATAACATGCCTTCAAAATATATGCCATAAATTGAAAGAGAAAATGAGTGTATCTTCTTTGTTTTGTCAATTTCCTTGTTATTAGGCTGGTTGAAGAAAAGGTAGACATATTTTCTATAGAACTGAAATGTGTTCCTTAATCTGTCTTTGCAACATGCAGAAATCATTGACCTGCACTTGGAGATTAATGGGAAGATCTCAGATGGAGCTAAGGGCTTAAACAGAGGTAACAGAGGTCAACCTTCCATTTTTTTTTCTGAGCACAATCTTGCAATACAAGAAACATAGATCATGTTGCAAAATGCAAAAGCTGAATCTACTACATGGTGCTCCATTATTTTATTTTATCATGTTCCACATTTCAGATTCCTTTTAAGGTTTTTCCTTCTTGAACTGCAATTTTAGGAGATGAGTTTGTCCAATAAAAGCTGCTTCTGCAAAGAATCATCATGGAGTAGGAAATGTTATACATGAAAATTGAGTTGTAGTAACTTCTTCCATACCTTGAAAGAGTAAAACTCCTGCACTTTATGATCTCAGAGGAGGCAAGCAGCCCTTCTGATCCAAGTCAGTCTCCATTAAAGTCTTGTAATGCACACTAATGCAGCGTTCCTAAGGGAATGCCATGGTGATATTTATCCTTGCTCGCCTACTAAGAAAATCCCTGCCAAGCAGGAGAGGAAGCATCTGTATGTGTGGTTGAGCGACATTTTTATGCTAGCAGATATTCAAGGGCTCTGAAGAGATTCAGATTCAGCAGGAAATGAATTTGAAAAAAAACACCTGAGGAAAGGACATTTGACTTTTTTTTTCCCCTTTAGTTTGGGGGCTTACTTTGACATTTAAAGTAATAAAACCATCTGCAAAATCATGTCTTGTCCAGGAGTGCCATTATAACAAGTTGAACTCTTCCAGATTGGATGAAATAACAACTTAATTGCGGTCTTAATAGACTTCCCAGTTGCTTGCTGCAATCAGACCTACCTTTTTAACAGTGCTCATTGCTCATTAATTACATTTCCTCTCTTAATTTCTCCATTTCTTTCCTATTCCTTGAGGAGTATGGAAACCAGTACAACTAATCACCTCTGAATTATGTATGTGAATCATCCCAGAAACACGTGGTTGGGGTCTTTCTCTAGGTCAAGAGGCTATTTTAGATACAGAATAATTTCTCATCTTGTGGTAGGGACTTATTGTGAACTTCAGTTCATCCAGAGGCTGTGTTAACAACTGGCTCTTAGGCAGGAATTTTCATTCTAAACTAATCAACATGTCCTAAATCTTAAACTACTATAAATGAGAAATAATTTGAGATGACTGACTCACCTGATCATTCTTTTCTTTCCTATTAAATGAATTTAAACTCTCTGAGCGCTCTACCAAATGGACTTCAACTACTCTAACACCCTGACTGCTATGATTAAATGGATGTGGATACTTTTCTTGTACCATGTCACATTATGACATAAGTTTCGAGTTTAAAGACATTACCTGGCATAATGCCTTATTTATGTGATTGCAGTGGAGTTGTGATATGCAAACAGAAAAGCAATTAGAAGCAGAACTATGCCAAAAACAGGCATCTCTTTTCTCTAATTAACTAATTCAATACAATAGTTTAGCAATTTATTTCTCAGTAGCACTACACAGAAGAATCTCAAAGTATTGAAATGTTGCATTTCTATCCTAATCCACAGTATTTTTCATTGTCTTGAATTGGATTCAGTTCAGTTTTTCTCCTTATACGTGTCTTTCTTTGGCTTACCCATAAAAACAGTGATACAGTCCATTTTCATATCTATCCCTAGTTGCTAAGTGTCAGAGGGTTTTTGAGTGCACAAGAACAATATTATGTGTGATCAGGATATATCTTTCATTTTTGTAGATCTGTAGGGCCAGCCATATATTCTCTGTTTAACAACAAGTAACTATGGCTTTGCAACCACTTACGAAGTCCACAGAGAATCCAGGCCTCAAGTGCTGTGTACCCTCCTGTGGATCACAAAACCAAATTTAAAAAGTACACTTTTCAATAAAAATTTTTCTGGAGAGCAATGAACGCTGGATTCCAATGACTCACTTTGATGATATAATGAACCTGAAGGTAATGGGAAACAAAGCTTTGATTAACCATGTTTATGCTTTATGCTGCAGAGTTTTCTTCAGATTGCCATTTTCCCTGGAAAGCCCAGCACCTGCCAAGAGTTAGAAAGACAACTACGGATGCAAGCATGTGTGGGAATATATCTGTATTTATTTATATGTACATTGAGTGAATTAATAAACATGCAGCAAAACATATTTTCCCAACTGTATTTTATTTATCATACAACATTAAAAATGGTAATATGTGCTAGATTTTTCTACCTAAAAATATAGACTTCCTTAGTTCTGAGTGATATTTTTACATGTATGAGATTTCACTGTCTCTGGAAGTCTTTGTCACTCAAAATGTTGGTTATTTTCTACATATCTGCATTTACTGATAGATTTAAAAAAGTAAAATCAGTGCATCTGCAATATCGTCAACCATCTAAGTTTCTCTCTATCTGTAAATCTATACAACAAAACAGCCAATGTGAATTCAGTTAGTTTGACAAATAACAGACATCGATAGTGAAAAGCTTTACTATTTGTTGATACGTGATTTTCTTACAGGGTGATTTGGAATATAGCACACAGATGCCTTGGATATTTGAGATCTAGTCCTTGCTATCACAGGAGAACCATATCAAATTGCCAGTTTCATAAATGCACTAAATTTATGAAGTAGCAGCTTAAAATTCAGATTGGAACATGCTTCTGTAATTTCAGCTCTATGAGAGCTAGAAACTTCATCTCATTTCTCACCTAAATTTATTCTCTGGTAATTTACACAAAATTGTTTTCCATGAGCATTATCCTTTTTGTTCATGCTTTCTTTCTCCTATGTATTTATTCTTCATGGAATAAAAAGGAAATTATGGAAATTATGGAAGGAAATTATATCAACTTTAAGGTGCTGTTTTACTTTGAAGTTATATTTAAAATAAAAATAAAAATCCAATTCACCAAGCTACTATTTTTTTAGTAACTATACATTATATACTTAATACAAGATTCAATGAACAAATACAAAAGTGGTGGTTTTGATTACATTCTACAGGTACAGTAACAGGTCTTTATGTCTACCAGATTAAGGAAATATTTTTAACGTCTTCATAACTAAAAGAAATTGAACCAGGAACATGAAGTATTAGGAAACACATAAAATCACAATCTTCACAGTAATTAAATGTAATTCCACACAATTATTTTTGACATAAGTAATAACAGTGAGCTCCATCCAAGATGTGCCTACTGCAGTTGTGTGTCTGGAGAAAGGGTCATATTCCTGTAAGCCACAATAATTCAGAGCAGTCATAGACATGCTGGCTCCCTCATCAAAATAGAAAGATAATGGTGTATCTGAAGAGTACTTCTCTTTCAAACATTCTCCAAATATTTTCTAGACCAGAGATGAGCAGTTCATTAATTAAATAAATTGTCTCCTAGCTAAATCCAGTTATCTGAGACACTCTTCAAAATCCAATCTCTTGGAATCCTTGTTTACTGGCAGCGAATTCTAGCAAAAGGAAAACAAGATTGAAAACATTCATTTGCCTGGGTTACCATGCAACCAGCTTTAAGAAGTCTAAATAAATTTTGGTATGTGTGTTTGGTTCTGCTTAAAACTTTCTACCACTACCAAGCACGAATAGAACATAAGTTCTTTTTCAATTTACCCTTATTTGGTTTTATTCTGTTTCCTTGTGCAAAACGTTAGCAGTATGTACCAGTTTAAGCTTGTATCTAAGCTGCAGAATGCAAAAGGAAAATGACAGCTAGACAAGATGTCATGGGTAACTTGTTATTTGTACACTTTACTCAAAATTATTGTCCAAATGAAAGTCTTTAATCAACACATATCTGAAAATCTGTCATAGAAGAAACAGATCAGAAAGCAAGGAATAAAATTATGAGTTAATTTTTCCTATTAGCTATTTTGGATATGAGTAATTACTCTAGCAGATTTATAGGGTGTATCTAGTGCATCTAAGCATTAAAAACCAGAAGTTTTTTCCAACATTTGAGCTGAAAATCTCAGAAAATTAGACCTAACCAAGTTTCTGCTTCTAAAGATGACAATGTAGAAACTAGAAAAAAAAATGTTTAATAATTCTTCAATTATCAAATTGTATTTAAAAATTGCTAAGAACTTGGATTGATCTCATTTTTTAGTAGCAGATTCTCCCACAACAGATAATACTCCATGAAGTTGTCTCCTTCTTGTAGTGTCACTCTATGATGCATCTTGTGATGTAAATAAGTTACAACGAGATGTTCTTTCCAATTCCTTTGTTTATGTCCATTAATGCAAAAAAGCCAAAAATAATAGTAGGAACTCAGGGAAATGCACACTGGAAAAAAAAATCCTTGACCAGTCAGAGCTAGCAAAAAATAATGCTCTTTATTCTGTACCTATGTTGTGGGCTGAATTTGAAAGACTGTAGTTCCTGAGCCTGCAAAGCTCCTCTATTGATGAACAGCTCTTGCAAAGTGTAATCAAACAATTTAGATTATAACAGCTTAAAATCTGCTTTAAATTTTACCAGAGCAAGTGTAGAAGTCCTTGAAACCATAATCTTTTCCACTGTGGTCTGTCGTTGCAGCTACAGAGTAAAGCTGGGGCAGGAAAAGTTCTCCTTCGTTGATTTCTTCACTTTTTAACAGAAAATAATTTAATAGTCTGTATGCATTGTAATTATGTAGCATGCTGTTTTTACACTGAAGAGTATCATTCAACAAACATAAAATTAGTATAAAGCCTAATATGTCTTTGAAGCAGAATTTCTGATAGATTTCTCTCAGGGAATTGTTAAGACGTAATGTAATTAGAAATATAACGTAGAACATTTATATGGATTAGTCCTTTTTACAGAGATAAATTGTCTAGTGGCCATGCACTTTCTTATTAATCAGATCCTGCAGACCTATTTATAAAGCATAGCCAAGGAAAAGTCCCATTGAAATGTCATTCTGACTTTACTAGGTGAAGTTCTGTTTGTTCCAACACCGAAAAGCAATCTAATTATCTCATATATGATTCCAAAACCCTTCAGAATGTTGTAAATGTGAAAAAGGTATTCAACAAGGCTAAGGCCAGGGAAATGAAATTTTGAATTAGCCATTCTTTGGGAAAATACATTTAAATGGAGCCTGAAAGCTACAGAATGTGCAATACCAATTAAATTTGATCTTTACAGAATCAAACCCCTTCTCTGTGAAAGTAGGGTACATTGAGCACTTGTGTTCTCACCTGCACTGAACAGAGTATGAATCATAAATCAAAGAGCAATGACCCAAGTAGTCCACTCAGCTGGATTTCTTTATTCCTACACAGCAGTAGACTAATGATCCAGAAGGTAATCCCTGTCGTAATCCTTTAGCTATGGATGAAAGGAGACCCTTAGCCCCTTAGCATCACTGGCACTACACTTTAGCATGATATTTTAATATGCATGACATAAATACACAAGTGAGTCCTTGCCTGGCTCTCTTCCACCTTCCTTTTGAAGAATTAACGTGGATGACAGGCCAGCGTGTAAACTATACCACTCACTACTCACAGGGCAAGTGAGATGACATATAGCTGTTTTTACCCTAATCTGCTTGATAGTGTGCTAGGGCTTTGCTGTGGTCTGATCTCCATTTTCCCTTCCTTAGGCTGCCAAAAGTCAGCAAAGAACCAGGGCTGCTGCTGCTGCCACCCGTCTGTCCAGTATCACAGAGAATGGAAGGGCAACATGAAGGCTGCATTTGTCATTTCCCTTGGCTGCAGGTTAAGGAAGTTGAATTAAAAAATACAGGCTATAGCCACGTAAAAAGCATGCAGAGATCTAGGTGAAACTACCCAGTAATCTGGGCAGTTGCCCATTTAAGAATGGAGTTTTGCTTTATGCACATTTTAGATTGAATTGAGTGCCTCCCCCTCCACTCACTCCATAAAAGGTACCCTATATCAAGTCCTGGGAGATTCTGTTTCCTCAGCTTTAGAAAACTTACAAATGTTTGAGAAGCAACCACAACAACAACAACAAAACAAAACAACAACAACAGAAAAAAAAAAAACCACAAAAAAACCCAAAAACAAACAAACAAACCAACCCACAAAAAACCCAGACTGAAAAACCAGCTCTTCCAAGACCTTCAAGACAGAGGCCTTCAAAATCACTAGTCACTTTCCCTAGATGTCTGCAATAAAGAAGAGACTTTCAGATTCAGCTAGCAAACAGTAATTTAGGAGTGTTAAACTCATTATGGAACATGAGCCTACTGGGCATGGGGCTCCAGCACAGTCTTGGAAATACGGATTCATCGACAAGGTTAGGCAAGACAAACTGTTTCTTCAGCCCACCAAAGCAGGGCTGGAAGGGAGAAGCAGTCTATAAATACATCTAGGAATACAGATCCCTCAGAAGAGTAATGTACTCCTACCATGGGGAGATTAGGATGGTAAGAAATGGTTGAAAAGGTGACTGTCAATTTAGGCTGCCTGTAAAAAGAAGGTTCCCAACAAGTACAGCTGCTAGATGCTGTGCAGAAGCAGAATCAGGGGACAAACAACCCAGCTGTGCTCCTGAGAGAGTTTGATAAGTTAATGAATGAACTTGCATAATGTGAGGTCCTTTGACAGCAAGAGATGACTATTTCTTCTCAAAGCAACAGTCTTAAACCTACAGGGAACAAACAGCCCTATATAAACTAAGTTTAACACCAAGTACTTTTTTGAAGACATAATCTTCACCTGCTCTTCCTCAACATCTACCAGTTTCTTCTTTCTTGCTACAAGCTTCACTGCTCAAGACCAGAGCTCTGACACCAGCTTTGGAACTCCAAGTACTGCTCTGGAAGGAATCACCAGATGGGACTGAATCTATTGACACCAAATCTAAAATTTTTCAAACTCTTCTTGCTTTTTAAGTAAGACGTGGTCTTTCTGCATAAATTGTATATCCTTAGCCTTTCCACAAAGAGTCTTCCTAGAATGCAGTAGTTTGCTTTCTATACTCCCTAATAAGAGAAAATTGCTTGCTTAAACCAGTGTGCAGATGTTCTGGCTGTGATTATGGGGACTGTCTGAAAAACAAAGATGAAGAACTGTGTAAGAATATAAACAAATGGTTATAAGACGTCTGTCAAACATACTTGTGACCACTTTCTGTGAAAAGCAGTTCAATAGTATATAAAACAAGCAAACAACCAGGAGCCTCCCAGGCTTCATATAAGTGAATTCTTCTCTAGCAAAAAGCTGATGTGTAACAACTTGACACCTCCCAGTCAACAGCTTGGCTATTTCATAAGCTACTGACAAAAGTTGCTGCTCTGAGTACATTTCCTAAGTAGAAAGGTCTTCACAGATACACCTCATCTAACAGAAGACAGTGACTTTTTTAGCTTCTCTTCTGCTTTCCCCCCATTCCAAAAATAGGATTTGTGTTGTACAACAGCAAATTCTGACTAGAAAATTATTAAATAACTGCATCTACATACTAAAAGCATTTATATCCCATGTTCAGAAATATCTTAGGCTACTAGATGCTGCGGTCTCATTGAAATGTGAAATAGGGCTTCTAAATGTCCAGAGCAGCTCCAGAAAAAAGATCCTGAAAGGAGATCTTATGCACCCTCCTCATGCACACTCTTCTTAGCATATTATCCTGTGCAAAAGTCTATCTGATACTAAATAATTTGCTTATTGGGGGAGAACAAGATCATTTTCCTCCTTTTTTCATCTCATTATGGAAAAAAACCCCATTGTTTCCTACAAACATGCTCTACTGAAAACACTGTTTTTACCATGATAATGTTGATATTTATTTATATTTTTTACTGTATTCTTATGATTTATGTCACTTTCAGTTTAATCTTTGAATAGTCAGTAATATTTTTATTTACGAATGCTGATTTATTAAGGTTTTGAAAATACTTAGCCTCACAAGGAAAAGTTGTTTTTTCCCGCTCCCTAAGTTGCCTGCATGTATGTGTGTGCAAAACTGAAATAAAACCTTTCCTGTTTGTTTACATCAGAAGCAGAATATGCATCAAATTATTCTTTGGACTTTTTAAAAGATTGGTGTGAAAGATGCTTGCCTAGTTTCCTACCTCCAGTTCCAAACCAATTTGGCAACCTGGAAAGCAATATGTCTGTGACTGCTTCAGGTCAGAAAAGAGAAAAGCTGAAAATATTGTAGTTGCCCGAGCCAGCGCAAGCCCCGGGAGGACACGCGTTCTGTTTGATGTATCCAAGGAGAGGTCAGTCTTCTCTGCCAGTCACACAGCAAATGGGAAGTCTACAGCAGGAAGTCAGGGGCTGTTTGTGAGCAGGACAGGCTGCTCCTGAAAATCTGGTTGTGCCAGGTTCTCTGCAATACTCCTCTCCATCAATAAGGCTGGCAGTTGTTAGATTGCTGCACCATAAGTTTAAATTCTGCTGTAATTGCTCTTCTCAGAAGCAAAACTATATATTCATATGCCAACTCTTCAAGGCAACAGTGAGATTATTAAAGTGTGGGAAAGCCTGTGGTAAGTGGAGGAGGGAGAGAGAAAATCAGGAAAAATAGAAGAGGTAGAGGAAAGCGTAGGTAATATCACTAAATGCACTTGGCAGCCTTTTCCGTCTCCCTGCTCCAAACATCTTGCAAGCAAATAAATTATTCCTGTATGCATACATCTCTTTCCAAAAGGTCCATCTTTGCAGAGAATTCAATATGCCTGTACATGAAATTATAGCTATTTTTTGGATCAAAGCTACCCATTTCCATAGTTTTAAACAGAAATTTTTTCTCTGACTTTCAGGTGGAACAAACACTCATAGTCCCTCAAATCCATTTAAAATATCAGAGGAGCTGTTAGGGTTTTATTCATTTTTAATGTGCTTTATTGGCTGTTATCTTAAATTGTTTTGTCAACTTTTGTAATTCTCATGGTGTTATACACAGTTCTGACTGTTCTTGAATGGATGATGGATGCATAGATGCACACAAGCATGCAAATCCTCTCTATGGATTTAGGACCAGAAAAGATCCTCTTCTAGTGCTGGTGAAGACGCACTTAAATGTGATTCTGTACCTTTCTTTAAGAGCTCCAAGGGACAGCTTTAAAAAGCAAACCCCATTTGATAAACCAAAAACTAATTAGTTCTATCCTACGAGACCACAGGTATTCCTACCGTGTGTTAGAAGGGAAATTCTGAAGAAACATGGTGAGATCTTCCTTTAATATATACCCCAATAACCCACCACAGTTTTATTCCTTCCTCTCCAATGGCTGCATTCTCCCTGTCAGTGGTTCTCTTCTAAATCTCCTGGGTACTTTTTCCCTCCCAGCAGTTCTCCTGACACTCCCTTTGGGGCTGACCTGTTCATTCTCCTAATTATGCAACGTTTTGATTCCACCCTTTAGATATTTTGCATATGGGCTGTAAGATTGGTGATTCATATCAAATCATCGACAGGATGAAAACTTGTGTCATTCAGTGAAATGTTACAATTTCTCTTCAATTTTATCATTTAACCTTACCATGACCACTTGCCCGTGGGGTTGAGGTGAACAATGTCACCTCTTCCACAGTGAACCCCTTGCAATGTATTAATTGGGCTTTAAATCTCCTACAGAAAGTCAAAGGTTGCTATGACGTGTTAGAAGTCATCCTTTAACACAAATACCAAGCCAAAGATATTATTCTGGATGTTAGTGCCTCTCCCGTCAGCGCTAGGTTTTACTACAATGTACACAAAATTTAGCATGCATTTTTAGACTGTCTCTATTTGCTAACCCTCAGGGGAGGATACCATGGTATTATTTCAGTTGTTACAATGTGTGTGAGTATATACATATACATATATATAATTTCCTAAGAAGTGTCCCTGTTTTCTTCTCCTTCTTCATGTAACAGAGAAAATGCAGGTTCCAAATTCTGCAGTTTTCTACGGAGAACAAAGTATGAGGAATATCAAGAAGATAATACATCAGACATGGAAGACAAGTCCTTCCATCAGATGCCTTATCGGTAAGCTGGAAATAAAAAAATAACTTAAAGAAAAATTCAAAAAAAAAATTATTTCTGGAATTGTGCAGTCAAAAGTTTGATCAGTCCAATTTTTGGTACTTTAAATTGACTGAATGACATACATTTAAAAAAAATCTGTGTATAAAGACCATATGCAGCTTTGCTTCTGGTTGGTTTTGTTCCCTTATTTTTTTTAATGATTACATCTCACAGAAATACTAACATAGTTCAAACTACGCTGAAGAAAAATTCTAATTAAGTACCATAGCATCAGTCTGTTAGTACCTTCAAGTATTTACAAAGATGTTTTTGCTTTTGGATGTTCATAATATGACAGGAATTGGGGGTGGAAAACCACTTTTCAAGAGAAGACTTCAAAATTATGTCTTTTGTGAAAATATAACTTTTGTGAACCATTCATTGGCTTAGGCTAAAATAGATTCTGCCAAGGCTAGATAGAAATAGCAATATTAGCACCTGATCTGTGAAAGCTGGTTTTCTTTTGACATGCAGTTACCAATATTCAAAAAAATTGCAAATCAGAGGGCTACATATTTATGAGAACTAGTCTCCAAAAATCTCAGATTTTATCATGTTAGAAGTTTCTTTCTAAATGAGAACAGTAAACTTGTAAGTGAAACTTGCAAATCAGTTTTATCACTGTCTATGTGTGCATATGTATGATTTATAAATATACTTGAAATTCCAAATTGAGCTTGTAAGTAGGTCTGATAAGTTTTTCTACTTTCTACATCAGTGCTGTGAATCAAACAGCTGCAAAGTTCCAGTTTCATAGTCATCTACAATAATAGAAAGCTACAGAAAAGGGGACTGGAGGTTTATTTACTTGTCTTTCTAAAATAACACAGCATAAATCAGTTGAAAATATTATCTTCCCCTATTGCTACAGTAGACCCAGCACTTACTGGGACCTCTGCTGTTCCAGGTAGCTGTGGCACTGATTCAAACCAGTAATAGCTTGCAATGATAATAAAATGATTTATTGTCTGCATATTCTGTAAATTACATTCATTCTGAAAAAATAGTAAACTGTCTTCAGATCTATTTTATATATAAGCAATAGTTTAATCATCAAAGCTACAGACAATTAAATGTAGAATAACTGATGACTTTAGGCATCAAACAAGTAAAGGGATTGCATTCTTTTAGCACTTTGTCAGCTCCAGAGCATCTGAAACACAACTGAAAATAAAGGAGACATTTCTGGTCTTAATATAATTTGTATGCTGTGAAATATTAAAAATGTGAACCAGAAGGAAAGATACTGCTGGAGGCTCAAAAATTTTTAACTCTTATTCATTTTTTCTAGTTGCTTGGTAAACTGCAAGAAAAGCATTCCCTTTTGCTTGGCAATAACCTTCAGAGATCTTTGTAAATCAGTTTTACACACTTTGCACATTCTTCTCATCATGTTTTCACATGTTCTTTATGAGGTTATCTGGAAATGTTTCCTCATTATTACACGTCTGTCCGAAGTTGTAATACACCTAAAATAAGCCAATTAATTAGTCATGATGGGCTCTTTTCAGCTGGACACTCATTTTCAAATGAATTTATTGAAGTAAAGGATTTACAGCATATGGACTCACAGACTTCTCATGAGTTAAACTGGCATCCATATGTACAGCTTTCAGTAGAGAACTCTAGAGTAATATTTACAATGTAAATATCAACTTTTATTACATAAGAAACAAATATATCACAACTTTCACTTCACAACATATTTGTTCTGGTTTGATGACTAAAGTCATCTCTTTGAAATACTATGTGGAACTCAAAAATAGCTTGTTCTTGTCGTAGACTTTACCAGGTGTCCTTCAGAGGTCCTGAAAAGCAAAGGAGAAATGTGCTTTAGAAGTCACTTTTGTAAGCATTTGCATCATGAGGTGTATGAGGGCAGACAGCAGGCAGTAAGTAACACTTGATACAAAACTATTCCTGTGCTTGGGACTGGCAAGCTGAAATGTGGCTGTTCACAGGAGTTTGGTGGGCATTACAGCCAGATAAGACCGTAGGATGAGAAAAGAAAGGTTGAAGGACTAGAGAAAAATCTTACTGCAGGTTAGCCTACAGCACAGAACTGCTCACTTTGAAAAAAAACCTGTATCCTTGAAATGGATACACAAATTCAGGCTGCTTGTTTCACACTACATTAGCAACCGGGCACTGCAATAAAATGACAAGTAACAGTCAATACTGATTCACCTACAGGCAGATCTGCCTCATCAGTAAAGTCAATAAAAAAGGAAAGGACTAAAAATGTTTTCAGGAAGACACCTGAGACCTGTTGCACCACTACTCTTTCTCTCCGAGTCAATCCCAGAACTCTGAGAAGGTGCAAAATCCAAGAGCAGATATTTTTTGCATTAATCTTGTCCAGAAAGAACATTTCTTTCCAGAATCAGGTTGCTTGCAAATTACTTAATTCCTCAAGGCATAAGCAGTTTATGTCCTTTCTAACCTTTGGGAACTTTAGAGGAAATGCCACATTTGTGGAAAAGAAAACAACATTTTCTCATTTTATTCCACTCTTGAAAGGAAACAACTTTTTTGGGAGGCAGGGGGTGGTTGGTTGGGGATGATACAAGAAAAGACATTTCTCCAAATTTTATCTTCAAGAATAGCCTTTTAATGTTTTCTCTGTGTTTGAGACACAGCTGAATGCCAAAAACTATCCTATCATCAATTTCATAATACACTTTCAAGAATACCAAGCCAAATTCGCTTCTACCTTACCCTTTCAATGTTATTTTCCTTCAAGTGTTTATATAGAAGGGTTTACGTTTCAGTAAACCAAAGAAAAATAATTGTGGATGACTAGAAAAAATAGTAGTAGCTAAATGGAAAACAGTAACTGCAAGATTTGCATGTCAAGTGCTTTCTTAATGCATAAGGTTCATGTTGCTGATGCTCTTTGTTCTAGGGGCAACTCCTTTCTAATGAAAAAGATGTTAAACAAAATCTGCAGCATTTTTTTTTTTAATTAAAAGAAATATCCTCAAGTTTGTTCTCTGAAGAAATGATGATCTTTGTAATTAAAAATGAGTCAGTTCTGGTTTTATGCTGCAGTGCACACTAGTTGAAACACCCAAGTGAGTTAGGTGCATTATGAACAGTGCCATTTAATTAGGAATTTTCAATAGCAGCAATCATGGGATAACGTAAAGCTTATTATTAAAATTATTGTTTTATTCAGACACAATCTCTGTAGAAACATAAAGCTTTTCATGGAACATAACTCCCTTTCCTAGATTATTCTGATTTTCTGATAGGCCACACCTCATATACAATTAATCTCATTTTATGGGTCAAGTCAAGTAACAGCAAGAGAAAAGACAATCTTGGCATACCAGTGGGAGGTGGCTCAGCAGCTCATCTACAGAATCGTAGTTTTCTGAAAAGGATGGTTCGAGAAGTTCTGCTTCATCTCGAAGTTTAGCAGGGTTTAGCTCTTCCTGGCTGTCGTGGATCAGAAACAAGTTTTATTGCTCTCAGAAGAAAAAGCAAAGAAAGCAAAGCCTTCTTCTAACTGTAGCTTCTGCGCATTTTCTTACACATACACCAAAGTGTTACAGAACATATGAAATAGCATGTTTAATGAATAATGAGACATGATATTTAAAAGCAGTTGTCTAAATGAGTGAATATACAAATGGAATACAAGGTCTACAAAAACGTATGCTGGCACTTCTCACCTATACTGATCAGGACATATGGTCCTTCAGGGACTTCTAAATTTTCATTTCATGTGTTTACAGAGACACAAATTTTCAACAAATTTCTTTATAAAATTGTTGTTCATGTTCCATAGCTCAGTGGGGTTTTTCCTTATAAAGAATTTTTCTAAATAAAAACTATGTAAGAATCTGTCAGAAGATTTTTAAAATTGCCAGATGCCATCTCCTCTTTATTCTTTTATTCTAATCTGATTGTGGTGTCTGTTCCAGTCAGGGAAAAAACATTGTCTGTATTTGACAACCATGCCATAAGCTATGCTATCAAGTCATTAATGTTCAGTGCTGTTTGCTTGTCCTCTCTGTATACATATGTGGATGTAAACCTTTATTGTCTTAATGCCATAGAAGCATGGAAACAATACATATGTGCTTTCTTGTCGTACCTTCTTTTTCCAGTTAAAACTGAGTTTAAGTATTTCTTCACAGCCATCTGCTTTCGAAAGCGGCTGTAGTTGTCAGTGAAGACAGCATCAGAGTGGCGTTTGACAGGACTGTCCTGGGAGCTGGCAATACAACAATTACAAAGGAAAAATTAAGAGACAGTATCTTTTTAAAAGAAAATACCATTAAGTGAGTGAAATAAACTTCATGATGTTGATTAGCCGAATAAAATCAAATTTTAATTTCAGCTTTCATTTCCATCTATGAATCTGGATCTTTCTTCTGCTGAAAATAAGCCACTGCTTCTACTGCTTACTATGTATTTTAATAACAAGGATCAAATTCCAAATATCGGTATTCAGCCTTTTGGGGCACACCTTCCACTGATTGTTTTCTCTTCTCAATTTTGCCATGGCCTGTGCAACTAGGATGCATAATCAATGATTTCTAGAGTCCTTGTCCCAGGAGTTCTGCAAGATCGAGTGGTGAAGTGTGGATTTCATTACTCTCTCCTGCCTGTTCTCACACCCCAGAGATTGCACCTTTTAATAAACAGATTTTATTCTAATTTCTATCATTTTTGCGAATATATTTCAGTACAATGCCAAGGTACAACCTGGTTTAAGTATCAGTAAGTTCTTAAAGGACCTCATCACTGCTCACATTGAACTCAGTGAAGGTAGAGTCTGCCACTGAGGAAAGTTAAGAGTGCAACATCACATAAGTAGCTATGAATGCCTGTTCTAAGGTTTCAGAAGACAAAACACACCTCGTGAAAGCCAAACCTGGAGGTCTTTTCTTCGTGCACAATCTTGGGAAACGTCAGGGTGTTCTGTTTTAAATGGTCTATGTCAGTTCACAGCATATGAGAAACTGGAACTGTATGTTCTAGAACAAAGGCAGCGCTGACATAAATGGAGGACCTCATTTTTACTCAGCTTCTGAGCATATGAAGTAGGCACTCAGTGGTATTGCCACAATGTCTCAGCAGTTGCTGCTTATGGATTTGAAGACAAGAAAAGTATACAGTGATCCTAACTACCTAGCCCCCTATGCCCATTAGTTTACTAACGTACTGGTCTGGAAGTTGCATCCAGGCCCCTAGTCTGTGAGTTTGCCTCATTCTTTTTTGAATCCTGCTTCAATACAGATCTCACAAACATCTGTCAATGTGTTCTACAGCAGGAAAAAACTATTTCTTTACATTTTCACTATGAACCAATAATTTCTTGATTTCATTTTGCACTTCCCTGTTGTTAAGTACTGAGTAATCGATCATTTTGTATTTACTTTTGCCACTCATCCACCAAGCTAGTAAAAACATCACCAGAAAAAAAGAATTATCAAATCAGCAAAATAATCATTATAATATTTCCAGGACATATCATCCATGTTTTGTGCTTTGTGCAATGTCTGTTGCTCTACCTCTCACAGCTGTATCAGGAATAAATAGTAACATAATCGTTTAGTAATATCACTACATACTTATATAGGATTTTCAGCTCCCCCATAATTACATAAGCTTCTCTTTCATTATCTCTAAATCACAAAAAGGAGAACTTGGATACAGAAGGGTAAAAAAAATGGCCAATAAAGCCAGCTAGGAAAAAAAAATCTACCTAATGTAAGTGTCACCTCACCTAACTCGTTTTCTAATAAGCGAATGTAGATATCTCTTCACAGCAAGTTTAGCCAAAAGATGGCTGTAGACACTGGTGAAAATTCCATCAGCATGCCTTGCATTTCTGAAATGGACAATAAATAAACTCTACAATACAGCCTGGGTTCATATAATTTTGATAACGTTCATTTTGTAAACATACTGCTTTCCTTAATTTATCGATTGTACATCTTAAATGAAACTAATTTCATAAAATAACTTCCAGATTTTCACAATATACTTTTTAGTCCTTCCTGGAAAGTGAATGCATTCGTCTTGCCAGAATGGCAATACAATCAACATTTCTGCCGACATCCCTACTGCTACCAGCATTCAAGCAGTGGCTGTGGGATTTTCTTCTGTAATTGAGTCTTCATTTCCTAATTCTCAGTTTGAAAATGTGAATTATTTTTTGGCAGAAATCAAGCAGTCCATCATCTTTCATATTTGTGATAATAAAGAAACTCACCTATCAATAATTCTGGACAGATCAAAATAGAATTTCTCATTTTCAGGTAGTGTGCTCTGCAAAATATCTGATTCTGACTTTAATGACCCACGGGCATGGTCAGGTTCACTGGCTCCATCAAATGGCATTCTGTTTCCCAATCTGTTGGAGAAAGAAACCATGTGAAGTACAGCTAGCTGAGGACATGCGACACTATACTGCAGCCAACATTCTGGTTTGTGTCAAAATGCACATCTACCTACTTTAATCCGTAAAGCATTCTAAAGAAATCTGGATAATTCAAAAATCCCTTTTAGGTAGAATCCATGCTTAACTGTAGATTAATTGACATAACAGATCCTTCTCTCAAATGCGTATTTTCTAGATAAATGTTGTCATTGAACGCAATTTATTCCAGTGCAAAATGTATGACAATCACAGCACAAGTGACAACCACGAAGCTTTTCCTAACAACTATATTTTGTATAAATGATGGATGGAATTAACAGCCTCTACCCAAGCAAAGTAAAAACTGTTCCTGTGACGTACTTACCTCCCAGTTAAGATATAAGCATTGAAATACAGAATGAAACAGGTCTTAGGCCTTCTCCAAAGAAAGCAAATACACCAAGAACTTCAAGCTAAATACAAAGTGCAGTCATGTTTCTCTACATGTTTTTATTCTCTCATGTTAGAAGCTAAAAAATGTTCACATTTAATCTCTTAAAACGTATCATGGCAATTGCTCTGTATAAACTGATGTACAGCTACTTCATGTTTTCATAAACTGCGGTTTCTCATGATGTGTCATATTTTATCAAGGGCAGTCTGACTGTGCAGCAATAGTTTGGCAACATCCCTTCTGGCTGCTCTTATATTCTGTGGTAGACAAGGGGCTCCCATCGCTGTAGGAAACCCCTGCGTGTGATGACATGCAAAAATCTCACACTAAAACTAAGACAGACTATTGCCCTTGTAATTTTGCAGTCACTATTAGCACTACTTATATATCTGACTCATGTAAGTCTTCTGTCAGGTAGAAAAGGGTGCAAAGTTGCTGTGTAAAATGAACCGGCTCAAGTCACACCTTTTGGAAGTCAGTCCCTGCGCTGTTTTGTCGTACTGTTTTTCATTGGTCCTTCTACACTTTATGTTTCTCTTACCTAAATGCAAACCGTACCGTTCTGCCATCCGATTTAACTTGTCTGGACCACTAACAGCAACTCCAACCAGCCGAGGTACACGCAGGGGTACAAAGCCTACCCTCCGCTCTGTCCCCGCGGACCCGCTCACGTCCCAGGGCTCGCCGTGACCCACATCCCGTCCGCGCCCCGCACACACCGCGCTCACCGCGACCCAGCCCGTGGGGCAGCGCCGCTGCAGCCGCCTCGGGAGGTGCGTGCGTGTCCCGGGGGCTTTTGCAGGGCGGGTTCGGCGGGCACCGGCCGGGACCGCCTGACCGCATCCTCGCCGCGGGGATCCCGCGCATCTGCCCGACTCCGGGCGAACACCCCGACGGGAAGCGCCGCGCTGCGCGCTCCTTGGGAGGGCGCAGCGGAGGACTGGCGCTTCTGACAGCCCCTTCGGCCACCGGGCGGGGCTGGGCAGGCCCGTGCGGGCGGAGGGGCGCGGAGCGGGGCGCGGAGCGGAGCGCGGCCTTACCGCGGGACGGGAGGGAAGGCGGCGCCCCGCGGGGGCAGCGCCCGCGCCCGCCAGCAGAG
>VZTG01001422.1:2017645-2039257 GCA_013397845.1 Melanocharis versteri
CCTTGCTCCGCTGCGCGGCTGCCGGGGCGGCGGCAGAGGGTGAGGAGGAGGAGGAGGAGGATGAAGCGGAGGGCTCCGTCTCGCCGCACGCTCTGAGCTGCCCGCCGCGCCGCCGCGTTTTATAGCGTTTACACGTTTCTGCTTCCGAAGAAGCAATCACGTTACTGGAGAGACGTCACCCTTCCCAAGGGGACGGTCGCTTTGTTCAGGACAGTCAGAGACTTATATTTAACTCATGAGCAGTCGCGTAACTCTTCCCCCTTCCCCTCATCCCCCCCCGGCCATTATTTGATTTATGTTAATGACATAGTTTTGGGGGAGCGGAGCCCCGTCAGAGGGGTGATTCCGCCTCGCCAGGTGGGAGAGCAGGCGGCCGGCGGGGTCTGCGGGGGCACGCCACACCGCGCATCCCTGCCCGCACCCGGGATAGCCGGGGGGAAGGTGGCTGCCCTCTCCGAGGCCCTCCACTCTCCCTCCGACATTCCCCTCAACCCCCGAGGTTCCCTGAGGAGCCCCTTCCGCGCCCCGGGGTTGCTCCTATCCCTAGCTCTTCGGTAGTGTTTCCAGGCTAAGCTGGTCCCTCTCCGTCCCTGGCACATGCAAGTCCCTGACGGGGAATCCCGTCCGAGGTGCGCGGGGAGTTGGCCTGAGAAACAAAATTTTCCTACGGGTTTCAGTTTGATTTTAGCAGGTGTCGGGGTGTTTTCTACTCTTCGCTATTTTGTTTAAATTGCGTGCGTGTTCGTGGAACACGGATTAACCCCCACATCCAAGCGCCGCTTGGTGCAGCCAAGCCCGGCAAGTGCTTGTGACGGTTCCGCGGATCCCAGCGCCGGCACGCGCAGCACGGGCGCGCAGGGAGCGCGGCTGGACCATATGTTAAACCCCCTTGAGTAGGACGGGGATCAGCTCTTCCTTCTAGGGTGTCTGAAGCCTAAACCTCGGGGATGCCACAGCAAGGGAGAATCAGCTTCAAGCCTTTGATTTTTCTCCTTCGAATTTTCCCTGCCTCGGAGAGATCTGTGGGCAGCAGGGAAAGAAACACAGGGGAAGTGGGCGTGGGACCCGCGGGCGGGCCGGCAGGACTGCGCTGCTCCAGTAAGCACCCTTCGGTGTCCCACCGTGTCTTCTCGGTGCCTGCCCTGAAATATTAGCCAAACAATCGCGGAAGAATTTCGGCTGTAAAGGTCATTATCCTCTTTTGTTTCCTGCTTTTTTTTTTTTTTTCCTTGAGCTTTTGTGCCTCTAATCCTCCTACTCAGTCAGTAACGATTGTACCAAATCCATACAGACGATTTCACCATTTCTTCTTACTTCTAATAAGTTTTTCTGTTTCATGTTTTACTAAAGGTTAGGCAGGCTCAATGCCGAAGATTCTGCGATGCTTAATCACATTTTCTAATTCAGTTACATAAAGAATAAGTGAATTAGATTAAAAATGCCTGGAAATTTGTTTCTCGGATGACAGCTGTGACTAAAACCAGAGTTCCTGCAGTAGTCTAATTTCAGGAAATTTTCCCCTTGTTACTGCATAACGAGGGGTCGAAGAAGCTATTCTGCTCCGGAATGGCGGGATGAGCATCAATAGCACCGTATTCCCCTCACCTCAGAAACATCCCGGCTAGGGCGCCTAGGCGTTGTGCCATGTGCACGACCTGGGGAAGTGCGGTGGACTTCACTCAACTACTTGAAAGAGGAGAGAGAGAGAGGGAGAAAGCCACCTCCCGGGTGGCGGAGGGACGCGTGGCTGGGGCGCTGCGAAGCCTGCGGGTGCCCAGTGTCCTGGCCCGGAGCGGCGAGCGGCGAGGGGAGGCGGCTCTGGGGACCCCGCGGCCAGGGCGGCTTGGAGGGGCCCGCGGCTGCCCGCGCTCCCGCTCCGGAGCCCCGGTTCCCAGCCCCTCTCCTCCTCCTCGGTCCCGCTCCCGCCCAGGGCGCTGCGGGAACAGCCAGGCGCTGCTGGCGGCAGGAAGCGCGGAAGGAAGAAGTTTCCTTCCAGCGCTAGCAAGCCTGAGTTAGCGCAGCCTGTAGAGGGGGTCTCGCAGGAGTCCTGCGGACTGCGGTCCCTGGGAGGGAGGAGGGGAGCAGCCGATGCAGTCTAAGGGATGTGTGAAAAACAAGTCTGCTGTCAGCTGCTATGTATGCGCAGCATGGGTGGCTGCGTGCTCTGAGGAGATGTATACAGACTCCACTGCCTAAAAATTGGAGAATCACTGGCAGATCAGGGCTTTACCATTGGGTGCTGTGATGTACCGCACTGCACCCTTCCATACTGTACCTGCTGAATCCGGTTTGCTGTAACTTCGTTCCCCTTCTTTGCCGGTAGTATGCTAGGTAGGACATGATGTCAGGCTGGCTAAAGGGGCCTCAGAACCCCTCTAAGGATGACAGTATTGATAAGAAACCTCTCTAGAGCCCCCTTAAACGTCTGAGAAATCTGTAGTGCATCCAGCCTTACAATACCATCTATTTTCCCTATTCTATAGACAGGAAACTGAGTCATTGGGAGATCAAGTGGTTCCTCTTGTTTACTCAGGAAATCTCCAGTGGAGCTTTGAATTGACCCCAAATGTCCCAAGGACTCTTCAGTTTCACTAACAATTGTCTGTATTTCCCTTCAGCACCCTGTTGCAACCTCTTGAAAACAAACTGAAGAAGAGATGCCACTTCCCCCTTCCTTCTCAGTCCTTCCTCACATTTCTCGAGACTATTTTCATTGAAGGAGGTTGGTTTAGCATGACTGACAAGGGTTTGGGATGACTGACAAGGGTTTGGGATGGCAATCTAAATTCCATCTTTTCCAATTTTTTCTCCCCTGAAGCTTAAATTCACTACTATTTCCACATTTGAATAAGTTTTGATAAGAGTAAGTCATTAAAAGGAAAATAATTCTTTATAAAAATACAAATGGAGAAAAGACCCTTTTCCATTGACATCCTAAGTGAATCCTCCAAGATCTAGGCAGATGAACCTGTTTTGGATAGTACCTCCCAATATTTTGTACTGGCAAAATCTCTGCCCTTTCAGGAGAGTGTCACTTGGGAGAAAATAGTGCTTGGGAGTTTCTCCAGGATAATAATTAAACACAGGCAACTCCTGGGAAACCAAGTGTTTTTCAGTGGTTTTTACCAGGAATCCTGACACATAGGACGCTCATGTTTACTGAACATTTTATCTTTGTTCTATGCGTTATAAAATATCTTTTGGTTACTCCCATTTTTTCTTCAATTTCCTCCTTAATGTTCCACTTAATGAAACAAAAAAATTTTAAAAAGTCGCAATTATAAAGTTGCGATATTTAGGAATGATGGAAAACCAATTAGACAAGATGGAGCAAAGAGCAGAAGCTGTCTGAAAGTTTGTCTTACCATTTGTATACAAACTTGTGTGATGTATATATAAATCAAGCGTTACCTAAAATAGCTAAATCATCTGGGGTAAGAAATTTGGGAGTTCTTAGGTTTTTTTAGTTAGATTTGATTACTCTTTTTAGCATGTAAAAATGTTCTGAAATTGATGTGCTAAAAATCTCTTAAAGCCAAATCCTTAGATGAGAGAAATCTGCTTAGTTCCATGAAGGACTTGCTTAGCATTTACCAAATTTATCACGTAATTGTATTTTAAAAAGAGAATTACATCAGAAATAGAATTAACGGGTTTTTTTGGCAAAAAAAAAGAAAGAAAAAATACTAAGGGACTTGTTTTAGGACTTTCATATTCTATCAGAAAAGGAAACTTCTACTGACTCATGAGCTCTCTCTTACGAATCATCGGGTTAGCACAATGTCCCTTGTGCATTACAGCTCATGTTGCTGTGGATGAGTTCAGAAACTCTGCCTTTGATCCCATAGCCATAGCACATTGATCTATGAGTTTTTAGAGCTTATAGAGCAGATTGATGGTGCAATACTGTTCAGCAGCTAACAGAACAGCTTTTTCAGCTTTCACAGAAGAGATAACAGATGAAAATTCAAGAAACTGTGTATGAAGAATAAAAAAATACAGCAAAAAATTGATATACTAACCTGCCCTTCTCTAATCCTTTAATGGCATGATTAGCATATTCTCTGATATCTGCTCTCAGCATTGTGTTGCTCTGCTGGATCCCACTCTCCCATACATATTCATATTCCTCAATATCACCTGGTTTGAAAAAATGCATGAAATGCTGAAATGAAAATGCTGAAACTTTTTCCAGCTTCATTTTCTTTGCAGCTATCTCTGAATACTTCTCAGAGGAAATAAGGAGAAAGCCATCAGTTTGTTCTTTTAGGTAAGTTTTATTTCGAAAGAACAATCCACATTCTATCATACCTTTAGCCTGAATGAGTTCTGCAGACTCAGAAATGTGATGGCAAGCAGAAAAAAACCGGACAAATATTTTTCAATTAAAAACTCATTAGCTGCCTTCTGCAACAGAAACATTCAGAAGGAGAGTGCTTGTCTCCACAGTTCCCAGGCTGTGGGAGGGTCACAGAGGTGGGACAGGGGAGCCTTCATTTCCTCTCTCACCCGTTTTGAGTCCTGCTTACAGGTCACAAGTGTGGATCCTCAGAGCAGAGTTATCAACTGGAGCAAACTCCTGCAACATGTAAATTATATTAACAAACATGATACTATCTACACCACTTGAACAAGTTCCTCCTGTTCCAGGTGGTACCTTTGCATTATAAATCTGTGTGGGTTAACAATTTTCAAAACCAGTTTTCAAAACCACTGGAACATTTGGATTATGCCCATGACTCCCAAACAGCCTTCCACCGCCTGCATTCGTATGTCCGGGTATGTCACCAGCATCCATGTCACAGACCTGCCTGATTAAAACTTCTGAGTACATGCAGTGATGAGCAAAAGGCATGCAAGACAGCTGCTGGCTCCCGTGATACTTCCAAGGGTCTTTTCCCCTTGCCTGGGATGTTGTCTGGGAAAACTAATGCTTCTAGTAGAGTTCTGTGTTTTCATACCCCTGCTCCTTCACCCCAAAATGCATTCTCAGCTTCTCTCAAAGCCTCCAAAGCAGTTTGGGACAGACATTTTGTTCTCCATATGCTTATGTTGTCTGGTATGTGTGTGGACTACTGCTTCATGTCCAGCTGGTTCATGATATGCAGCTGTCCTAGAAGTGTCTGTCCAAATTCCATCTCATCCTTTAGCATGGATGTGATGTTTTTGCCATCTCCCTCTCACTGTCAGATGCATGCATGCTGCACTCATACCTCAGGAGGATCCGTGACTACACAAGCTTTAACAGGAGCTTTAATATATCTGGTTTTCTTTCAAAGCAATTTCCTTCTAGTGTTTCACCTGACTTGTTTAAAGGATTCCATTTACCTTAAAGCCCAGAAAACCACACAGTAATCCAAAGTTTGTCAGGAAGCAGAGTAGTTTCTTATTTGGTCGTGTTTTATTCTTTGTTTTGAACAGGCACTCTGAAATATGTCCTATTTCTACCAGCACAGTGATAATCTTCAAACTTCAGCAAAGGATCAGATGATTCTTTCATCACCAGGAATGTTTCCCTCCTCCTGCGGCTCCTCCAACCCAATCCTCTTCTCTGCAAATCTAAAATAACCTCTGTGTATGACAAGAATGTGTCTTTTAGATGTCATAACATTCAGTCTGAATTTCCCATTCGTTTTCACCCAGCTCTTTGCTTCATGGTTTTGGATACAGAAAACTGTATTTTCTGTGGTGAACCTTTGAAAAATCACTTTATTTTTCATGATGTTCTTACATGTGTAAATATCTCTAAGCTAATATCTAATTATCTAAACAGATACTAAGAACAATCTTTCAAACCCATGTCCCTACATTTTCCCCATGCTCTCAGGCCTGTCACCTGTCCTATATGATACCTTACAGAAATCCTTTTGCCTCTACCTGCACAAAAGGAATGCAGAATAGAAATAACCTCCAAAATCCACTTGGATTATCGTTAAAAGTAAAACACAGAAACAGTGCCATAGTGGAGTTCAAAAGTTAGAAGTCTGAGACCAAACCTGCCTAAGGTTTATCTCGCTGATGACACTCACCTCATGTAGTCTGCAAGTTCATCAGGATCTTGGGGAATCTAAGCTTCCTCGGGAAACTAATGATGCTAATGATTAGGAGAACATCTCCAGATGCAGGCAAGCTGTTAAAAGTCTCTTTGCCTCCTTATCTAATTCCTATACCACAAAAAACCCCATGAACTATGAGAGAATTTAGTCCCTTTACACACTTGTAACCATATGATAGGAATCTTTCATGGGTTGTAGTTATAACATCTTGTGCTGAAAACACCGGTATACTTCCCCAATTTTGTGAAGATCCTTTTTCCTGTGTATAATACAAGATGCTGGTTCTAGACTGTGTGGCCAAATTCTTTTTGTCTTCCCCAGTGAATACTGCTACTATTGCACTGTCTGGAAGCTTGTGAGAGCAGACATACCAGCTCAGGATATAAAAAAAACCACGTCAGTCGGGCTGGAAGGCTCATCTTAAGATGCTAATTATGCCAGGATAACTTTATCCCTTGAACTGACCTAATCATCACAAGTTCTTTATTTACCAAGCTGAAAAAAGAAACCATCTAAAAGCTAGAGCAGAAACAAGCTAAAAATGCTTCTGTCTCAAGCAATTACCACTATTGTCTTCGTGGAAAAAGAGCTGAGAGAGGTTTTCTAAAACTGTCCATGTGTATAAAGGGCATAGTGTAACGTGCTGTCTCTTAGCACTACTCTAAGCCTGATGTACATTATTATGGCTGTGGAAATCTATATTCACATTTTGTTGGCCATGAAGAAGCCATATAGAAGAAAGTATCAACCTGTTAGTTTATCATCCTTAATAAATTATATAATTTGAACTTGACTGTTTTTGATATTAGTCATGAAAGAATTTCTGTAGTGTTCATGGACAAAAGAGATACAGTTCCAACTTAGTTTATCATTTAGTTCAACTCCCCAGGTCACCCTAACAAACAATAACTCCTACATCTTGTTTAATTGGCTTCTTGGCCAATACATCAATGGCTCATTACCCTTTCCATCTTACATGAAGCATTAAGAGTGTTCCAGTAAACACAGTACCACAGTCAATATATTCCCTTTTATTAAGTACACATTAATAGATCCAATACTAATAAGTTTCTAAGAGATTTTGGGAAATGACGATTATCACAAAGATAAGAGACATTAATAGGCACAGCAACACCTTTGATAGTCATCCTGTGTGCCGTCATCATGTATGTGTATAATCATATTCTGCAGTTTGTTTGCATTTTTGAATGTGACAAATTAATTAAAGTGATTTCTGCAGAAATAAGTGAAACATTCAGCACCAGAATCAGCCCTATTGAATATCAATATTTAAATGTTGCTAATTGTTGGACTTAAGCAATGGACCTTAGCACCCTGATATTTGTTAAACCCTCTGCTTAAATTGTACCAAAGCATGAATTAATAAATTATTAATAGAGATTTGAATCTTGCTCCTGGTGACTCTGTGTCAATCATGTGGTTACATCGATAGCTGCACAGTAAAAATAACTGCCAGCATGTAATTACAGGATTTTCAAGTATTATTTCAGGGAGTAGATAATTATTCTGTACACTTTCAGCAGTCCAAGTCACAGGTAATTTTTTGTCTGTCCTGAAATATTATCTGGTTTCATAGAAAAATTTTCCATAGATGTGAAATCACACGATGTCACAATAGAAAATTATATGACACACACACAATACTAGGTGTGAAAAGGACAGGAAAGGTCATCTGTTTCAGGTATTCTTCCTGGTTTATTTTCAGAGATGCTCTCAGGTTGCTTCTAGTAGCTTCAGCTTGGAAAGAGAGGAGAGGATCATTCAGAATGGTTAGAAGATTATTCAAACAAGACTTCTTCATTTATTGACATTACTCAATAACTGCTGTAATTTTGAACACTGGGTTCAAAGACCTTTGGAGTGAAATGATAACAGAACAATTAGCTCAAGGAGGTTTACCCTGCTCCCAGATCTTGAAACAAATATGTTGAATAGTATAGCTTGCTTTTTAAGACAAAAGGTGGTATAAACTGAAGTTGAATCCACAGTCCTGTCTTGGCCTCTATTCCTTTATGCACATTGCTCCATTCAGAATTTTTTGTCTCAGAAAGCTCATCCTCAGCACAACTTGTGGTTCCGGTGTCTGTGACTTCACAAGGTCAAGGATCCCAAGCAGAAACAAGGGCTGCATCTCCCAACTTGACTACCACTGGCTGGCTAGGAAAAAATTAATGATTGTCAACTTGGAAGCTGAAGAGCACAGTAATGTGCAGTGTAGTCATATTTTAGCTACCTGCTATGTACACTGCCCAGTAAATAACTGTGTGTACTGATAAGGTTGCATACAATTCTTCATGTAGAATTTGTGCACACAGTAAAAAATAGCCGAATAAAATTGTCCTAATGGATAAAATGTTATGGGGTCACTCAGAAATGCGTGTCATGTACAAATTTAAGAGCATGAAAATAAGCCAGAAACTGGAATAATTAAAAAAATTCCAGACCCCTTTTTGCCTTGTCCTCCAGAAAGCTCCCGACAAAGCTGAACCCAAAGGGGCATCTCTCAGGATCTATCAGAATAATGCGTTTTGTCAATTCCTCATGCTGTCTAGAGGCAGTAAAGATTACAAACAACCTTTTCACAAGCGTCTAAGAGACTGTCCTGCTGGGGACAGTTTGTCTTCAGACAGTCTTGATTACAAGCAGGATCATTGTAATGCTTGCCTCAACAGCCAGAGGAGAGACTGGCTGTCTGATGCTAGAACTGTCTTTGCTCTGTTTTGCTTTCCAAACCCACCTCTAAAATGCCCCTACAGAAGTGATTTTTACCAGAGTAGACTCTAGGAAAAGCTTCTCTTTAGTCTTTCTTGCTGTCATCCATTTTCATAGGCACATCATCCAGAGAGATGAGATAATGCAAAAACGTCTGTCAAACAACAGAACTACCAAGACTCAAAGAAAGCTGTAATTCAGAAGTTCCTAACCCCGCTCTCATGTCAAATAATAGAAAGGAATGGCCAAGCTTTGATTCACCATGTCCTTCATTGTCAACCCCTCATGTGTCTGCATAAGGATGTAAGGATTACCCTTATATCCCTACAGAACTTTTTACATGCTCAGAGAGCAACTGGGCAGGTGAGAAGAGCAGAGTAGTCACGTGTTTTCACAGGGAAGAAGCTTTCAAGAAACAGAAATCATTTGACAGATAAAAAAATCTGTTCTTAAATTAGCATTAAACTAGTTCTTAAACTAGAATTATGTGCTTTATGAAATTATATTCTGATTCAAGAGTTATTAAATATATGAGTAATCTCACTGCAGTCAATAACAGAGCAATATAGATTAAACTACCAGCAGTCAGCCAGAGCATTTGGAAGGTTAAGGGTAGACTGTGAACATTTTTTTTTCTGGATTGGGCTCGTGTAGCAAGGACCTCAGTGTGTGTCTAGCATATCCCATTTGCAAACCTTAAGTACAGCAATATATAATACAGTATACTTCTTATTTTCTTTTGATTCACTATTGTGGTTTAACCCAGCCAGCAACCAAGGCCCATTCAAGCCCCTCACTCACTCCTGCAGTGGCAGGATCAGAGAGAAAATCTGAAGGGTGAAAGGTAGAAAGCTCATGGGTTGAGATGAAAGAGTTTAATAGGGAAAGCAGAAACTGCACACACAAGTAAAGCAAAACAGGGAATTAATCCACTGCTTTCCGTGGGCAGGCAGGTGTCCAGGAGAGTAGGGGCCCATCACAGATAAGTTACTTGGGAAGAAAGACCATCACTCCAAACATCCCCCTTTCCTCCTTCTTCCCCCCACTTTGTATATCCTGAGCACGGTGTAATATGGTCAGGAATATCCCTTTGGTCAGTCAGGGTCACCTGTCCTGGCTGTGTCTGCTCACAACCTCCTGTGCAGCCCCAGCTTCCCTTGCCATGTGGCAGTACGAACATAGAAAAGGCCTTGGCTCTGGGTAAGCCCTGCTCGGAACTAACAAAAACATCTCTGTTTTATCAACCCTGTGTTCAGCACAAATCAAAAAAATATCCCTGTGCTCCCATACTAGTACTGTGAAGAAAATTAACCAACCCTAGACAAAATCAGCACAACTGTTCCCTTGTACTATTCAATAAACTGTTAGCCCTGAAACTTTTTGATTGCTAATGACTCAGATTTTGAGTACAACATCAATCGCAACAAGATTGTCTGAAACATTCTTGGTTTATGTTTAAATCTTTGTAATGCCCAGCACTGGAAGCAGCTTCTAAATCACCTAGCCATTTAATGCCTTGCAGGTGCTTTGAATGAAGCAGGAACATCTATTTATATCTCTGTGAACTGAGAAAATGCACTTAAAGGTATGTGATAACATCTAGCCTCCAGTACCTATAAAACGTCTGTGAGAAGGCATGCAGATGCATTTGCTTTGTTATGGACCAGGGAATGATCAGGAAAGACCACTTCAGGCATCTTTCAGGAACACTGTCAGGACATCAAACACACTCACACTTCCCTTATTTTGTGAAGTCATGGTAAATCTGCCATTCTCCAACGCATTTGGATTAGTTGAATCCTGTCAATCTACACTGAGTTTTCACAGTTCTTATTTCTCTTCTATATATTTTTGGTTTTATTGGGAATATCTCTGGCCTAGAACAGGTTCCATGTATTGGTGAAAGAGAGAACAATTTGAAAATGCTTAACTTTGGTTTCTCAGAGACAGTTTCATTTTTTTTGAGCTAATACATTTCAAACATGATTACATGACGTGGAAACATATTTAATGTTCAGTTTCCTTGTCAGAAATGATTCAATGCCTAGAAGCACTTAGAAGCTTTGAAAGATTTAATTTAGTGTATATGCAAGTACCCAAAAAAAATGTTCTTGTGCCTGCAGGAATTTTCATTAGAAGTAAATTTTATATTACCCAAAATGATCCAAAATATCTGAATCATGAATTAGTGCATTGTGGAGTTATTATAATTTTGCAAGGCAATTCAAAATTTTGCTAAATGGTGTCTGCCCCTTAGTACTGACAAAAAGGTGTCTGTATCTTTCCATGACATTTGCCTGAGGGATTAGGAAAAAAAAAAAGAAAAAAAAAAAAATCAGTGCTTTGATGCTGGCAAACTAGTGCTAGAGAGCTTATCACACAAAAACCAATCAATTCCTCAAAGTGATTTTCTGTATAAGAAAGTTCTGGCAGAACAACAAAAGAATGGGATAGAGTGAAGATTTGTGTATTTTTATCATCATACTAATCCACAGAGAGAGCTCACTATGGAACTAAATGGAGAAGCTCTAAAGGAGAAAAAAATCTACAATCTGTCTAGAAAAGGTTTAAAGGGAATACTTCCCTCCTGTTGGAAAAACTTTAAAAGATCACCAGGATATACAGTATAGGAACAGAGCATGGACAGAAAATGGGACTCCTGCTTGCCTCTTCACATGCTCAAGTCTTAGACTGGTCAGTCTAGGGGATTCATCCCATTTCAATGTACAGTTAATCATCAGCAACTTCTCCATACATGTCAAAGAAATGCATATCACTGCCAGCTGTGGTTTGTGCTCTTCTTGAGTTGGAACAAGAGAGCAGCATCATCCTTTGTACACATCAACATGCTGCCATAAAATGAAGTGACTTGATATGGATGCAGGTCCGACATGAACTAGACAGGAATAATTTTGCATTCCAGTGCCTTTCCATACTGTTCCTAGTCATAGGCACATCAGACAGTTATGTCCTAAATCAGCAAATCCAATTTCCTGCTATCTCAGACCCATCACTATGCGTAATCCCTTTCATGATTAAGCTACTCTTGTTTAAAAGAACTCCTTGCTCTAAAATAGGGCAACTGCTCCTTCACAGCCCTCAGCACACAATCACTTGATTCTGCCGCTAAATAGATGAAAACATGTCTCTGATGCAGAATGTCTCCGGGAATGCAGACAGGAAACATGTTCACTGAAATAGCTCCTCAATCCAGTCCATGCCCATCAGGCGTTGCCACAGTCATGCACTAGTGTCGTCAGAAATCTGATGGAAGCCAAAAGCTGCCACAGAAGTCACAAGCAGAAAAGACACACAATCCAGACCCCTCCTAAGTTGCTTCCTTAACCTGCAAACTTTTTGAGGGCAAAAGCATGGAAAAATGCACAGATCCCACCTGGCACAGTAAAGCCAGAGATCCTTAGTGCAGTCACTGGTGCTGCTGCTGCTACAGTGTGAGGCAGTTTGTTGCTTTGTGTGCTTCGAAAAGGGCACCTGCCAGCAGTAGTTCACCTATTGAATGCTGCAGTAGTTTTCTCAGAGCTCTCTAGTCCAGCTGGATGAAAAATACTGAGTCAATTGTAGCCAATATTAATATTAGATTGAAAAAGAGACTAGGATCTTGTGATTCTTTTTGGCATTCGGAAAGGTGAATATCCAAACAAAGTCATACAGGGGCTCCAAACACTCAACTCCTTTTAAAACTCACTTTTATTAAGAGAACCAAATGAAGACACAGGTATTTTCCCTGAGTTTTAAGACTTTGTAAGTTTAGTTTCTAAAATACTGTTCTCAGCGTTTTGAAGTTATACCAACGCCATTTTCTTTAGTCTGCTCTGGACTTGGCAGAGGCAAATCTCCAATTAGCATTTTCTTTCTGTTATTTTTTTGTTCCAGAAGCTGTACTGCATCATAGACATCACCTAATTTTATCAAATGCTTATAGGTCAGGGATCTGGCATGTGTCATTTCACCTCTGAGTGAATATTTCCAGTAAGCATAGTTTTCAGTTTATACTTAAGAATGGATGTTGAGATGATTCAAAAACTTCATGATAAATTACAAGTGAACTCTAAAAATGTGATTTGGCAAAAATACTGCATGTTCAGTGTGTTACAGTATGGTAATCAGCAGCTGTCTGAAGAGGTGATCCGCAGCTCTTCAGTGGGGAAAGGTCAAAGAATATAGCATGAGCTACTTTTGTAAATAAGAAGGAACATAAATATTCTCAGACAAAGAGCTGTCAAGTTTCGCCTTCTATATGAACCCATAATTGGAGTGACTCTTTTTGCGGACATGGAAAATAACAGGATAGTGTTTCTCTTTATGAAGAGAAGTAGTTCTGCTTACTCAGAACAAGGTGTCAGGATTCCTGGATGTTGACCAAAGTTCTGCCCATCAGTCCCTATGTGATTCTGGGAGCACCATTTTAATTGTATTACATGTGAAATAATTGTCAAGTTCAATTCATGCTTGTGAATGCTCTGAAATCTTGAAGTCTGCAGGAACACATCTTTTTAATTCAGCTCTTCTTCATAGTATTTTAAATTGAAATAAAAGACGATCTCATAATGCAAATGTAATCTTTTTGTCTATAGAACACGCAATGATTCCTGAAACCTGGAATTAATTTGGGGGTTGATCCTGTGCAGTGTTCTTTGGTCCTAATGCAATAAAATGTGCATGAGCCCATTTAAGCATGAACCTTATAGTGATTGCCCTTTTGCTAAAAGCAAGCATTTGCTCAAACACAATGTGAATTGAAGCCGAAGTACTTATAAACCAGTGGATTTAATACCTGTAAGCACTGTTATTTGTGAGAGACCCTCTCACTTGTAATCCTTTGAAGGTGTTCTCATAGGGCAAATTCTGACCCTGACTTCAAATAACATCTTTAGTTTTGGGGTGTTTCCCCACAGAAGCAAAGGAAGGAGCAAGTCCTCATTCACATTTCTAACTGTATCAGCTTGCATAATTAAAGATAATACTCTTCCCTTTAAAGGATCTTTTATGCCCCTCTATTTATCATTAAGAAAAAGCATGAGCTTGAGGTTATAGCATCTAACTTTATTCCTCATTTTGAAACTTCCTGAATGCTTGCAAAACATTTATTTCAGATGTTGTGAAAACAAGTTTTAGGCATCTGACAGTCATACTGGTTATGCACCAAACATCTGTGATTTTAATCTCCCTAATCCAGGGCACAAAAGAAATGTTTTGATATCCAGTGAAAGTTTCAGGAGGAAAAAAAATACAGTACATTTACGCTTCCCTCTTTACATTGTTTACTAAATACAGTGTAATACATGTAATAATTGTGTAATAATTATGCTGTGGAAAGTTCTACTGTAATGCAATGTCCACTTACAATCCAGATGTAAAAATTTATGTATCTGAAATGATTTCACTCTCAAGGAACAGGCAGTTTTGGCCAGCTGGGTGCCTACCAGGTACACCACTGGTAGGCTGTTGCCTCTTCCACAGCCCATCAAACCCACTAAAAAAAGGGAGCAGGCTTGAATTCTACTTTTCGCAGGCAGGTTAGAATAGTCTGCATCACCTACTCTATAGCAAGAACACTTTGAACATACTTTTGCATGCAATGAAATTCACCAGACTCAGAAAAACTCTAAATAAAAAAAAAATTATTAATGAATGAAATAAAACAACTTTCTTTCTCTCTCTTTCTTTCTTTCCTTCTTTCTTTCTTTCTTTCTTTCTTTCTTTCTTTCTTTCTTTCTTTCTTTCTTTCTTTCTTTCCTTCTTTCCTTCTTTCTTCACAGGACTATTATTTTAAGTCTGTAGCCTGTGATCAGCCAAATGCAGTGTTACATTCTTATCAGCAAGTTCTGGGTGTGCTAGAGCACATAGTGTCTGCAGTGAAATGCTCTGTAAACTCTGTAAATGGTTGTTCTTCTAGCAATGACATACATCTCTCCAGATGTGTTGCACACTAAAAATAAAACAATGAAATCCAGTCAGTAAATATATGCAAAATAATTTGCCTTTACGATAAGGAATACTTGTTTACAGTAAATATTGCTTGTAAGCTCAATGTTCGTAGCATTATTTGTGAATGGGTGGATATTGGGCTGTAATACTGTGGTTCAGAGATCAATGCCAGCGCTTCCTGAGGGATGTTGAGCTCAGCAAAGGGATGCATGCTGCCAGTCTCCAGAAGCATGGAAAACCTGGAAGATGTTAAGCATCTTGCCCATTCTCAGAAGCTGCTGGATCTTTGTCCCTCCCAAAAGATAGAAGCCTACAGAAGTTGTTCTGCCTACAGAAGCCCCTGCAGAATAAGGAGTCCTGAGGCTGGTATTGCCCAAGCCTTTTAGAAACAACAGGCTTATTTGCAAGTGTGGAGTGTGGACAGCTCCTCTTCTTGTGGAAATTCTTTACCCTTAATTTGAACATGAAATGTTTAACAGGAAACTGATACAATAAGACTTGATTCGGGTCCCATTTATCTCTGTTATTTCCAAATCCTGAACATTTTGTCACATCAGTGCAATTAGTCTCTACTAAGCCAGGGGTTAGCTTGGCATGATACACATATAAAAGTCAAGAATATATGTAAGCCTCAACTAAATACTTCATCTTTATCTTCATATCCCAATTCATTATACAATCCTAGTATTCAGCCACAGATGTTTCAAATCTTGTTTCAGTGAAAGATAAGATTCCAGTGAATAAAAGAAAGAATTAAACGTTGGTACAATTTGAGAAAAACAATTTGAAATAAGGAAATGACTAATCCCATAGGAAATCAGGAAACTTAATTAAAAAATAGTTGTCATTCATACTGCTTATCTGGATAACCAGAACTAGAAAAATGAAACATGAAACATGCAGCCTCACTGGGTATTAAAATACCTGTTCTGCTGGCTGCAGACAGAAAACTCTTTATAATTGTTATCATACATTTAGTATGTTGTTCAAAACTTCATTCTGCATGAATCTTCAGATACCTCATAATTTTTTTCCCACACTGTGGGGTATTTTAAACAAGCATCCCTAATATGGAGTCTTTTCAGATCAGATCTTTGCAATCAACAGAACAGGATGTTTGTAGCAGCCAGGACTGCATCCTCTGTGAGGTCGGCATTTAAGGTTCCTCAGACTGAAGCTCTTCTGAGGTTATAGCAAGAAGGTGGGTAATGGGAGGTGCTCTCTGAAAATGTAACATCCTTGGGGAAACATGTAAAATCAAAATTTCTTAAAAGAAAAAAAAAAGGAATAGTGAAATTTGCATTGATGTGCTGCGTATATCAGTAATCTCTAGTATTATCTGTTTCTTCAAGAAATGATTTAGTTTTTATGCGGCAGCATTTTTCCCTCTAAAATAAAGAGACAATGGCTGCAGTTAAAGATACAACACTATAAATATGCAAGCAAACAGCAGAGCAGTAAATAAAAGCCAGCAGTGCAAAGCCAAGTGATCTCTCAGTAGGATGTTGGGCTCCATGAAATCACTGCTACATGCCTCTTGGTAAAGTATGTCCCCTCTGCAACTGCAGCTGGAGACTTCTCAGAGATCTTCATGCACAGAAAATTGTTGAGATAATTGAGGTTCCTCCTAAAATGCACACGAGTGTTTGAAGTGAGGACAAAGCTCAGGATTCTGGGAAAGCTTTTATGATGGTTTCATAGGCAGGAGGTGGGGTTTGCGTGGAGTGGCAGATGCGGAGGTTGTTGTTAGACCAGTGGAATTCAGGTCGACTCAAGCTGTTGGTGGTGCTTCCCACAAGGGTTGTGGTGGTATTTGTGGGCGTGAGGGTGATCAGCTGACTGTTCGTCTCCACGGGCAGGGGAGGACACTGCAGAAAAGGGTGGAAGGTGGATGCGCGGAAGCTTGACTTCCTGGGGAAAGAGTTGGCCTGCTCCAAGGACGCTTGCCGCTGGAAGGTGAGGCTGGCCAGGCTGAGGTTGCTCCGACGTTCGCAGCTGCTGTTGCGGTAAAATCCAGTCCTGCCGGCAGTGTGGCCGTGGGAAGAAGGTCTGGATCGACGGCTGAAGGCTGAGGGGCTCCCCTGAGAAATGTGGGCACTAGCTCTGCGACGGGACAAGCAGGTGAAAAATGCCCAGATGATCCCTCCAATCACCAGTCCAATCACCATGGACACTGTGAAGGCTATTGTTATCTGCTCTGAAATACAGCAAAAATTAATATCAAAGTTAATGAAGTAACTCTGAAAGGTATTCCTGCAAGAAAATTAATTTAAAATGCCAGCCTCCTTAAAAGATGAACCTGGCCTTAGGTCTTTGTAACACATTAACTTCACAAGACAAACACAGCAGCTCAGAGTGCTCTTACTGCATTTTAGTGTTTTGTGGGGTTTTGTTTGTGTGGTTTTTTGTTTGTTTTCTTTTTTTTTTTTCTTGCTTGTTTGATTTGCATAATTCAACAACATCCAGAAAATAAGTTATATTTAATAGCAGTTTCTGTACCAATGCAAGGAAAGTCTTTAGCCTTTCCCAGAATCAGCCACCCACCAGCTCTGAGTGTTATAAAACTGCCAAGTATTTCCTTCTGTGGGCAATAGGAGGTGTGGATTTATGCAGACTTGTCCTTCTGGTTATAGACATTTATGTTCTGTGTGTACGTGTTTGCAAACTCACCTATTAAAACAGTGATGTACCTTCTGCCATGTTCTTAGTGGAGTAAGCCCTGTATTTATTGCAAGTGAGAACAGCTTTTTACTGCTGAGTAACAGATAGTTTAAATCCTCACGGTAATTAATGTAAATGACTACATCCTAAATTATTATGGTCAGAGATAACCATTTGTAATACTAAGTCTCTTGAATATTTCCTATCCCCAATGCCCAATTTAAACATGCATTAATCTGCCATTAAGAAAAGTAAATTTCTATCTCTTTTAGAAATGTTTTCAAGGACTACGAGATCCAAAAAGAAACTAACAGAAAAACAAAACCCGTGGCTAGGATTTTCTCTCCCACATGGTTTCATAGGATGGAGAGATGTGATTTTTCCTTGTATATTTCTAAGAAGAGGATATTTACTTTGGAAAATTTCACTCAGTTTACAACTGAGCACCAGCATTATTGCTGTTGTAAAAAGTTCAGAGATATATTTGTTATCCTGGATAAGGCCTGAAATTAATGCAAAACCTTTATAGATCCTCTCAAAATTCAAGAAGGGCTTGGATCTAAAACAAGAAAGAACACTATGTCGACAAATGGTGGAGCAAAGAGGGAATAAGCAAAAAAATATCCATGGGACACCTTGAAACATGTTTGTTCTGTCTGTACTCTTCTATCGCATTTGTGAAGCATTTTTGTGAAAAAGGAGAGTGCATTCATTCGATAGAGAAAGGTGAGTAACTCCTAGAGCATACTGAAGAGCAGGCCAGGTAACGCTGTGCCAGACAGAAGGTGCTAACTCCAGGACTAGGACGCAGACATTAGAGGCCAGAAAAGGCAAGCTGAGACCAAGCTCAGAATTTTCTAACATCCACTAAAGATTTTCAGCCCAATTTGTGGTGCTGTACAAAGAGTCATTCCGAAACCCCAGAATAATGACTGCGAATCTGAGTTGTGGGGCTTGGCCAAAGCAGGTGCTGAAGATGAAAGGAGAGGGAGTGGCCCGAGCCATGGCTACAGAGAGGAGGCAGCACACCGTGGAGAGGGAGGAGAGGTGCCAGGCAGAGCCAGCAGGACTGACTTGCAGACAGAGGCACCCCAGTACTGGCACCTTGGAACGGATTATTTTGTTTAAGTCAGTCTTAAACTTAAGACAGGACACTTCAGGAAGGGGGAAAGAAATATCAGCTTTGCTTCCAGCAGAAGGAATATAAATGTTTATTGGTTAATTGCACTTTAAGAAGTAGTCATTATTATCTTCCTTATCTACCTTCTTACTTTTCTCCCTTCAGGGAAAAATTGCTAGTGATGTGATTCATACTTGGAAGGCTACACGATCCTACTGTTCCTGGCCTGTAACCTCTGCTTTCAGGTAGGCTTATAACATTATCCTTTTCAAATAAAGACTGGCGAGGATAATGCATTGGATATTGTTGCAGGGGACTGCTCCCTCTTAGGAACATTTTGTTGCCCTTTCATTCTGAGAGGGATCGGACTTGACCCTAAAAGACAATTTTTCTTTAAGCTCTAATTTCTACAACTCAAAAACTTTTGACTGGGCACACCGAAGATGAAGGGTGACTGCCTGGTCTGCTTTCTTCAGGAACCCACAGGCAACATCCTGCACTACAACTATTGGCTTCAGATCAGATCACTATAAGCAGCCTTCTTCTCACAAACCTAGTGTGATTCTGTCCTTTATAAAACATCTTTAGAGACACAGCAGGACTTATTGTGCCTCTTTTGGTCAAGAATAGCTTATTATGCCATTTTAATAGATTTAATAAATTCTGTTACTGCAAGTTCCTACTGAAACTCTCAAAGGTGGGAAGGGAGAGCCAGGAGTTGGTGACCTCCAGTTGAATAAATCCCAGGAGGAGTCCGGAAGACAGCACTTCCCACGCACTAGAGCTGCAGTCTGCATACCCCTACTGCTGTCCCTGCGTGGCTATGGGAAAGTGGAGCAAGATCTAATCCTTTCTCATGCTCATTTCTTCTGCACTTCAGCTCAAATGCTAGTTGGGTTGTTATATTTGAGGCTGCCAAGGAATCCCTCAGGCACAGGGCTCTGTGCTGCTAGCAGATATCCCTGCAACTCTTAGGGCTCTCAGCTGGCAAAGGGGATCTCCACAGGGCTCAGCAGCCTCGAGCATAAGCAGAAGCACAGCAAGCAGCCCAAGTGTACCTGGCTCTGGGGTTGCCGTGCACCATGGTGAGGATTTGTTCCTGCATCCCTTGAGCCATAATTTTCACCACCTGCACAATCTAACCAGAGTTTCACACTGTTAAAAGCAGATGGGGGAATTGACAAAAGTATTGAGTGCAGCTCTTCAGTCCTTCCCACGTGCTGTTCCCCTGTGCTGGAGGTATAACGCAGACAATTATCCCTTTGGATAATGGCGTCATTTTCTTTAACTTGTTTAGTTCTGTTATTTTTCTATCTCCATATACGATGTGAAAATCGAGGGTCAAATTATTCCCTGATGAAACTCAGCTGGGTTTACACTGACTATTTCACTTGCCAGGACTCCGTATGCTCTCTTTTCCATTTGGACCTGCATTCCACCCCCTTGGTTCTTATTACAGAAATATCACTAGACCCATTGGTTACAGACATTTCATTTTTTCTCTTCCCAAAATCTCATTGATTTCGGTTGGAGCTGTGGGTCACACTAATGGGCCAAATTTGCTCTTTGCTTACTCCCTGCAGAGGATGAATTTCACAGACATGTAATTCAGTTCTAAAAACTTACATTATAGAATTGTAAATCTATGCCCATTGATTTCCTCTTTAGAATGTCCAGCAATCACAACCCCTGAGGTATATTGGAGAAAATATTATCAAACAGAGAAAAAAGATCAAAGGCAGAGTGGGACTTGCTTCACCTGGGATTTTGAGTGGAACAGCTGGCCTTCACCAAATTGTTTTTCTCTTCCTTAGTCTGGGCAGTGCCAGAGCAGAACTAGGCTTCCGGGGAGCCAGAGTGATACTGACACAGTGTCTCCCAAGGGGCCATTTTAATATCTTACGGTTTCCTGAGAGCTGTGCATGTCATTCTGTCCTCTGCTTTTAAGGAAAAGAGTAAAAAGAAAGATCTGGGGATAAGTTAGGGATGCTGCTAATAACAACAACTACCCAGGGCCCAGTCCCCTAAATATATTTTGATCTGAGTGTTTCTCAGGCTGCTCACACTGCCTGCTTTATTATTATGCCATAACTGAAAAGATTTGGTACCTCACCTCAGTCAATTCTCCACTCTCACCTCTAACACCAGCTGAGATGAAGGATGAAGGTTTTTGTCAACAATGCAGGACAGACTTTGATGTACAAAGCCAGAAATGAAAGGCTAAGGTAAAAAAGCAACTGGATATCTTACCCACTTTACCTTTCTATCTGTGGGACTTCCAACAAGACCATGCAAAAAAGGTTGGCATTTCGGAACCTACAGTAAACACCCATAACTTCTGAGTGTTACCACCAGATCTGAACATCAAGCCAGCACATTTGTAAGCCCAACATCTATCCAGATCAGGCAATTTCTTTTGAAGCCTCTCTGTTCCCTCCTCTCTAGTTTCTGCATGCAGTGTTAGGGAAATGCAGTGCTACAGGTTTGTACAGGGGATTATTGCATCTGCTGTGCAAAACTTGGTCATTGAAGCTTTTTTAAGGATTTCACAACTTTCCATGAACTGTATATATGAAGTGATAGCATATATCCTATCAAAATGATAACCTCTAGCAAGTGCTTATCACTCTACAGAATCCACACTGGAGAAGTTTAGACATGTTATTAGTAAAGATGATAGACTGGCTGATAAGATGTTTTTCCTAGCACTTGTGTCTGAAGAAATTTCTTGCCTTCTGGCCTGGACATCTGAAGCAGGGTAAACCAAAGGTGGCTAAATCTTCTTAGAAATGGACTATGTTCTCTTCTTCCTCACTTTGGAGTATACCTCACCAAAAAATACAACACAATCCCTACCTAGATGCATCAGTCCCTGAAATACCCAAAATCTTCATAAAATAGATTTGCTTTTTGTGATGGGGTATCCTGCTTCTATCATGTAGGCTTGCAGGATGCTTGCAGACATATTAGGAAAACCTCTTACCTCTGTGAGTTTCATTTTCTTTCATTTGTTTGGACCACATCAGTCATCCCTTTGAATTCCAAACACATTTGTGTTGGGGATTCATTTTCCTAAGGAATCTCTCTCTTGCC